>CACVKI010140825.1:324-67840 GCA_902732785.1 Trichogramma evanescens | reverse complement strand
TTTGAAAAATGGATTTTTGGTTTGCTGTAGCTTAGAGGTTATGTTCAAGGTCAAATTCAAGGTCACCATTCGATTCCTCGTCGAAAAATACATTGTACATGAGATTTTTAATTTTTTTATTAAGCCTAATCTGTGAGATTTCTAGAGGTTTCCATAAAAATTGTAACCAAAAAAATTAGAATTTACCTCATTGGTCGCTTATTTAAATAAAAAAAAATACCGGTTGATAAAAACCGTAAGCCTTACATTTTTATCATTTTTCAAGTCGATAAGTAGACAAAAATGAATGTTGCACATGCGTGCCATACTAAAAAAAACAAAATTTTTTTTAGTCGAAAAGTTAAAAGTTTCTCGGATATCCACATATACGATGATACGCATTCTTCATTGATGATCTGCCCTACAGCCTCCCGCGTGTATATACCGCGACGATACTTTATGAATGACGTTATCGTCATTCGTCTTGGGGATTGGATGATTTTTTATTTTTTGTTCTTCATTATTTTTGCATCGATAAAAATTGCCATTATTCACTGGGAAAATGTGTTGGCCTTAACAACGATCGCGTCTGCATCTTTCTTATATCATGCGCAGCTATCCCCCTTTCTTTCTTCTCTTCTTTTTTTTTTTGCTTTCGCATCGCCGTTTGGATTTGCGCAATGATCCGATAAACGATGAATTTCGAGTGTCTGTATATGCTAGAGAATCGCGAGGATCGATACACGGGGGGTAGCAGATAGCGAGAGCGGTGGATAAAACTGGTATACATCTCTTAACAACGTGAAACGCTCGCGCGAGGTATAGCGCGTGTATGGTGTATAGATAGAGAGGGTAGGGGTGCCTGTGTGTGTGTGTGCGCGCAAATTATGGCGAAATTTCCTTTTCCGAGTCTTACTTTCCGATCGATTTTTTTCTCGTATTTTACAAATAACACCCAGTCAAAGATCCGCTGCTGCTGAAGGCAGCCGTTGCCGCCGCTGCTCTATGCCAATTTCTTTCGTCTTAGGTATCTCGTTCTTTATTTCTTCTTGCTTCTTCTGTATTTTTCTTTGCTCGAGCTACGTGTAATTTGAGTTCGAGGGTGTATATAGCCACGGTAGATTGGAACAAGAGGGAGAGTTCGAAAGAATTAATTTTACTTCGCTCTTGTTGCTTTTTGTTCTTTGTGAAATTTAAATGACTGTGAGATTTTACTTGTTTTTTGCAATTGACAACAAGTTCATCGATCAAATGTTGCAAAAAAATGTTCAAATCCATCGATTAGAAAATTCGTCGCGCTCGCATCTATCTCAAAAGAAGTCAAGGAATAGACATCCACTGTACTGCCACGGTGGTGTGCCGCTTTTCATTTCCTTATACGCCGCGAACTGCAAACGGAATAAATCATTGGCCTTGAGCGATTCACTTGTCAAGAATCTATATACCTATCCTCGAGTTTTACTTCTTTCGCTGAAATGAAGCCTCGGGCAATATCAATCGACGCGCGCGCGCGCTGTATGTAAGACGGAGTTTCAGCCAATTAAATGACTAATAAGTTTCTGGGAGCGCCGTTTGAAGGGATGATAAAGACATTTAATTGACAAGAACACTGGCAACGTCGAGTTCGCGAATCGTAAATTTTAATGTGTGATAAATAAAAAATAGATATAAATGAAAAATAAATTTCGCATTCCAGTAAGAAATAGTATTGATTTTATTCAGACATACAATATTAACTTGCTATAGTTTTACCCACGCAAAACGAAAAATAATGATGGAATATGTAAAATAAACTTCTCGTTTATGGTTTCCGGATCGGTTTTCGTTTTTCAATCTTTATTAAAAAAATTTTTCTACAATTTCTTCTCAACCCAATTGAGACGAGAAATAACTTCCTCCTAGGCTGCCTCCCCCCTGCGAATATGAGAAACTACTGCTACTGGAGTATGCGGATTGTTGCAGCAGAGCACCGCCGAATTCGACTTGACGAGCTTTGAAACCCGATTGACCGAGTGCGACCTGGCCTCCTAATACGCTCGATTCGTAACTTCCACCGAAGCCGGAACCACCGAAACTGGAACCACCGGATGACCCACCTCCTACGATCGTCTCGCTCGATTGAAGTCCTCCGAAATTGAGTCCGCTGGATCCACCGCCCAATTCAGAACCGCCACCCGAAGAGAATACTTGAGTCGAACCCAAACCTCCTACGTTCAAATTCCCACCGCCAAGGTCTCCTCTGACTGTCTCGGTGATCGATCCGCTACTCGATCCGCCACCCGATCCACCACTCGAACCACCGCCGATCTGCACATTTTCGTTGCCGATCCCAACGTTGAGTTGTTGAGAGCCTTGTTTTAAATCTAGCCCACTACCCCCAACGTTGAGCTGTTGAGAGCCTTGAGTTAAATCCACGCTACCACCACCGACATTGAGAGATTGTGATCCTTGCGTTACGTCAACTCCGCCGCCGCCAACGTTGAGAGATTGTGATCCTTGTGTAACGTCCAGTCCAGCGCCACCAATTTGAAGATTTGTATTGACACCACCAACGCCTAAGCCATTTGGCAATTGCGATCCTTGTGTTATATCTACTCCGCTACCGCCGATTTGTACGTTTTGACTAACGCCACCAAGACCAACGTTCAGGGATGGTGATCCTTGCGTTACTTCTACTCCACCGCCACCGATTTGCAAGTTTGTGTTGGAACCACCTGTGCCGCCGGTCACACCAACATTCAACAATTGCGATCCTTGATTCAAATCTACTCCACCGCCGCCAATTTGAACGTTTCCTCCGGTGCCACCGATAGTGAGTTGCTGAGTCGACTGGGATCCACTCGTTCCGCCTCCAATTTGAATGTTGCCACCGTTGCCGCCGACGTTCAAACCAAGAGTCGATTTTTGCGTTCCCAGTGATCCTTGGGTTCCTAGCGATCCCAAAGTACCACCGAGCGATCCCAATCCTCCTGATCGACAGTTTTTTTTAATGATGATCAATAAAGGTGACATTCAAAAGCCTCTTAACCGTATACTTTTAGAATATGTTATACCTATGTTGCCTTTGATGTGATTCCTTTGATGCAGGTGGCCCCCGTGCCTTGGGTGAGAATGAACTATAATAATATTTTGATAAAATCAATACATACGCTATATAATAAACGCCATATAATAAAATTAAATAATTACTGTGTTCGTGAATATGAATTTTACCAAGCCCTCCATTACCACCAGTCAGACCTAAAAAAAGGTCAAGTGAATTCGTTTATAAAATAAAAATTGCTACTAAAAATTTTATTTCTTAATTTGAGAATCAAAAAAATATGATTTCTCAAGAACATCGTAAATCAACTTCCATATTATTCTTCGAATAATCAAATTTTCGCCTTTATGTTTTTGTTATAATTTGTCTTGCGAAATATTTTCACATCGTGTAGTTATTTTAACTGTTGAGCTTTTACGATCAATTTTTGAATTGATTTTTGAAATCATACTATGAACTTCCGTAAAAATAAATATAATTACCTTGAAGATGTTGTTGTAACTTTCCTTGCAAAGCTTCCTTTCCTTGGTGTAATTTTCCTCGCAAAGCTTCCTTTCCTTGCTCAATTTTTTCGCGTAAAACTTCCTTTCCTTGCTGTAACTTTTCACGTAAAACTTCCTTTCCTTGCTGTATCTTTTCACGTAAAACTTCTTTGCGTTGTGCAACGTCTGAACTCAATTTGAACCGAATATTAGATAAAGTATTTCGACAACTGAGTTTTCATTATCAATTACTGCAAAATTTTGCTACAGAAACTCTATCACAATTAACATAATTACCTTGACGATGCTGTTGTAATTTTCCTTGCAAAGCTTCCCTTCTTTGCTGTATCTTTTCGCGTAAAACTTCTTTGCGTTGTGCCGCGTCTGAAATAATTATGAAATGTATATTAAATTGGATTAGATATTTGAGTTTTCAAGATCATTTTCGTAGAAATTATAATAATGACATTTCATTAAGATAAACATAATTACCTTGACGATGCTGTTGTAATTTTCCTTGCAAAGCTTCCTTCCGTTGCTCTAAATCTGAAATCGAATTTTGAAAAGAACATTAAATCAAAAACATCAAGCAAAAACGTTTCAAATATTAAATGGTGAGTGATTTTTTAATTCAACGAATCGTAAATCTAACTTAAAAACAGATGTGAAAATGATATACGTCGTGGTTATGATTCACGTAGATGTCCAACGAGAGTAATTTAACTTTTTTTGACGTTTTTATGTATTTATATCATTATGAATTGACATAATCTTAATATTTACCCTGACGTTTTTGTTGTAATTTTTGTTGAAATGCTTCTTTTTTTTCTTCTAAACCTAAAATATTGTAAAGAAAAAATCTATTAAATACCACAATTGAATATTCAAACAAAACTGTTTACAAGTATGCATGGGTTTGCCATCCAAATAAATAGAAGCATTTACCTTGTAGAATACCTTGTTTTTTTTCATTCAGTAATTTCTTTTTCTCAGCTAAACCTGAAATGCAATATGAATGATAAAATAAAAAATGTCATATGAATGATAAAGTCGGTTTTGAATTCCTAAAAAAAATAAGGCAATTACGTTCTCGGAGAGATTGGTGTTGCGAACCCAAAACATTTTGATTATTGTCAGTGATAGTTGATATATCTGTAACGCCATGATTTGGCTGGTTTACGTTAACATAGCCATGAATATTTTGGTGGTAACCTGTAAAATAGATAAAGTATTATAAAATAGACAGCGAATTGGAGCGACATACATTACATGTTTTCTCAAGGTTATTACCTGGTTGGTGAATATGTTGTTTAAAGTATATTTTTCCATTTTGTATAATTTGACCATTTTGAGTTGGCTGAGGACTATTTGGAACGTTTGTATTGACTAATCAGTCAATAGTCCAAATTTTAAAATTTTTCATGCAAAATTTTAAACAATTTAATTAAAAACTGATAAATAAAAATTGTTTAATAACAAGTGAAATTTTTTTAATTGAAAGAAAAAAAATTAAACAATGATACATTTTCTACAAATATGTACACTAACTTGGATCTAATCTTATCGTGCACACGATCATACCACGAATGTTTTATTTTAAATTATTCATTTTATATTTTTGAAAATAAATTAGAAAGATTTGGGAAAATTAATTAGAAATACAACAGAAATAATTAAGGACAAATAAAAAACAATAACTCACTATTGGTGACAGTTTCACGAATCTGTGTACCTTGAAGATTGCCATTTTCATTTGGTACTGAAAACAAATGTGATAATAAAAAAATGTGTTGACTTTTTATTTGAATCTATAGATATTTAAAGAGCTTTGAGGGAAAAATTATAATAACTCACTGTCTCCACGGAAATTCTGAACACCCTCATCGACACCACCATTAATATTTGAATTTGGTACTGTAAAAACATGTGGATATCAAAAAATGTTTTGATAATAATTGTTATTTCAACCTATCAATATTTTAAAAGTTTGTAAAGGAAAAATAATTAAAACATACTTGGACCATTTTCAACCGTCACATCGAAATTGGGATTATCATTATTATATCCATCAACATTTGTAGTTAGTCCTTGAGATCCTCCACCAACGTTGACGTTTTGAGTGACCGTTTGAACTGTCTCGGTATTTTGTCCACCGCCATTTCCAACATTAAAATTTCCTGTTGGAACATTTTCAGTGCCTAACACATGATTTGTAGTAGTAGTTTGCACTGTCTCAGTATTTTGTCCACCGCCATTTCCAACAATAAGATTTCCCGTCGGAACATTTTCAGTGCCTATCACTTGATTTGTAGTAGTAGTAGTTTGACCAATTGTTTGAAGACCCGATTGATTATGGCCTAATTTTATACGATCTCTTCTTTCTTGCTTCAATCTTTCATGTTCTTCGCGCCTTTTTTGATGTCCTGTGTGGAAATTATTTCTCATTTAAAAGTTTTCAACGCTTTTGAAATAGGTTTCTTTACCTTCTTTAAGAGAAGCTAAATGTTCGCGCTTTTTAGCTTCGTGAGCTTCATGTTTTTGTTTGAGATTTAGCCTATGTTGTTCCAACTTAGAAAGACCATTTGTAACAATCGTTTGACCATTTTGACCACCACTGCCTAAATTTTTCATAAATTAGCTTATACGTAAAAAATATATAAAATATGTAAAAGCTCACCTTGAGTTTGAGAGCCTCCACTTTCCACAGTTTGAATGGTACCACCGTTGGATACTTGATTTTGTCCAACGCCATTCAATTCGTTTGGTACTTGGTTTGGTACCCCTTCAAGTGTACCTCCAGTATTTCCATAACTATATTCTACTTGTTGAATTTGTCCCCCATTATTTCCAGATTCATACTCTCCTCCTTGTAAGGAACCTACGTTATTTCCAGATTGATATTCAACTTCTTGCACTGAATTTCCATTGCTTCCAGATCCAGACTGAATTGTTTCAAAAAAACTTTGATCGCCTCCAGATCCTCCTTGGAACTCGGTTTGTTGCAACGAACCCCCATTGTTTAAAGATCCTCCTTGGATATCGGTTTGTTGCAACGAACCCCCATTGTTTAAAGATCCTCCTTGGAATTCGGTTTGTTGCAACGAGCCCCCATTATTTAGAGATCCATACTCTACTTCTTGAACCGAACCTCCATAGTTTCCAGATCCTCCTGAATACTGTACGGTTTCTTGGACCGAACCTCCAAAGTTACCACTGGACTGTGAATGGCCAAGACGACCCAAGCCGCCATGTAAACGACGGTCTGTAAATATTTCAGTAGTTAGTTTTACAATATATCATGCAAATATCAAACGTTTTTTTATTTTTATTTACGTAAAAGATGAGTAGCTTTGATTGAGCTGATAATTGTTAAAAATCCGAAAAAAATTATTTTGAACTCCATCGGTAGCGATGAAATGAAAACTCTACTTCATAAACAATTTTATTTAAATTATTTCACTATTTATAATACTTAGCATCAGAACGTGATTGACGTTAGAGTGAAAATTTAACTGGTTTAAATCGTGATTTGCGAAGCTAAAAGCATGTCGTAAAGCGCACACGTCAATACAGAAACTAATTTTCAAAGCAATTGTTAGAACTAGGAAAGTTGATTATCACTAGTTATGATTCAAAATCATAACTTGAATGTTCTTAACGAATGAACTTGTCAAAAATTTGTAAATGATTTCCACTTTGAGAATATATTTAAAATTACACTTTCTCACTGTCTATGATGAAAATGATAGAAACAATATAATACGCATAGAAAATGAATATTTAACAGAATAAATGTATTAACAATGTATGATAATTCTGTTATTCACGACAGAACTGCCGTTGATTGTTGTTATATGTACTAGTCTGGACATCTATTTATTGTTATAAGTTGTTATTAATAAAGTCTGATTTTTTGTTTTAGTTAACTGCTCATAAAAAATTTGTTTGCGTCCTGTTAAATATTCACCAAAACGACATTAGTATATAAAACGTCATTTTAAAAACAATTTTTTTTATTTTTATTAATTTAGGGACAATTTTAAATTACAAACAAACGTTGTTCTCTGCAAAAATGACTGCGGACGAGTCTTGGCCGTATTCCACGGTTATTGTTCTAGAAATTTCTTCACAGCTCATAAGATGAATGGACAAAAGTGTTACGGCGGGGTTTTGAAGGGATTCAAAATGGAGTGGACCAAGAACATGTAGGTACGTTTAGGTGAGAACAGTGTTAAATATTCTGTAATTACAGATCTCGTTATACATTCGCCAATGGATCATCGAATCGACTTTGATTCATAAAGTAGTGTTCGATACCTTTCTTATAATCATGGAAGATGCGATTATCATTTATTACACGACGAAAAACTTCAGAATTATAGGCAATTGGCAGATGGTTACGAGCTCAGAGGCATTTACGCACTTATTTTACGAGGCATCGACCCAATTAAGTGTATAATCATGAACTAAACTGAACATCGATCGTTCACCGAGTATGCATGTACATTATTGGTATTTTTTTTAAATTTTATTTTAGGGCAATTGGATTCTAAAAAGTAAATATCATTCATCCTTAGTTTTTATGATGTTTATTTTACAAATGATTGACATATAAGTTTAATTACAATACTTCGATTTTTTAAATGTAATTATCTAATAAAGGCTTTGCTATATGAATAAGACAAATATTTTTTTCACGATTTCCACAAAATTACTGGAAATTACGTATGGTTTGATCGTCTCTGAGGATGATCAGTGATGTATAATGGTCCAATTTCATTATTAATATTTTCAAAATAAATTACTCGACCGCGGCCGACTCTTGGGGTCTCTTCATTTTCCGATCCTTCATCTCCTGGTGCGGGATCGTCGTCAGAATCCAGTGCGTTTTCGTCATCGGAAGCATGGGCGCTTCCATCGGAAGAAGAATCGTCTCCGTCGTTATCTACTGTGTCCTCTCCAAGGTGTTCTGGTGGTATAGGATTTTCGTTTTGAGGTTCGTAATCGGACGCGTATTCGTCATCTACCTCTGGTGGTACAGGTTCGACCATGTCACCTCTGAATGGTACTCCAGCTTTCACTGAAATTTAAAAATAATTTTATATATTACAGATCGGTATCGAAGTTACATGAGCGATTTTATAAAAAATTAACTTAAAATCTATTTTAAACAATTAAAAATAGACCAATCATAAGAATTAAATTTACTTGTATCTCGTAAATATTTAATTATAAATCTGAAACTCCAAGAATAGGTAAGTTGTGATATCGATAATGAGAGTTAGCGCGCAGTTTAACGTAAAAAAATAAATGAAAAAATCGTCAAGAAAGTATGAGGTTTTCCAAGTATCGATTAATGTAGAAAAACAATTGACTATTTTTGTGATTGAAAGTAGGCAACCGAGAGTGGCTACTATATTTTAGATTTAATTATTCGAAGTTCCTTTCAAATTATTGAAGTTTTACATTGTTGTTTACTCTTACCATCAATGATGAGAAACGCTTGAAAAGTTACGATAGTAGCGATTGAAAATAAACGAAGCCACATTTTGAAATATTAATATGAGAAATTTACTTGATACTTCTTCTTCACCTATAAATACCCGCACAGTCGTGAACAAACTATTAATTTGAAGAATAATAAAAGAGAGTGTCGCTCGTTTAATTTAAAAATGCTTCGTTGCAAGGAATTGTTTTTACTTGAAATTAAAATATATAAATTTTCTTGATGTAAAATTCAATTACAAAAACAATTTAAAAACTGAGCCATACAAACAATTTTCTTTGAATCGTAAGATGTAAAAATGATTTTCAAGTTTAATTTAATTCTATTTTAAAGAAAACGTGAAATGCTAAAATAAATTTACTTTGAAATATTTCAAAATTCAAAAGAAATAAATTTTACAAGATCTATCTTATAACACACATTCATTGAAATTAATGATGACCCAGGTTTTTTCTCAGCATTTTGCATTACAGAGCAGTAGCATCTATCAAGGACTAACTTTGAGTCTGCAAAACCAAATTCTTTCGACTACTAGCCTCATTGAGGATGCAGGGCATGCGATTTTCGACGAAAAGGTGTTGAGCGATTTTCGTCGCGTGCGCCTCGTTTCCGCCGATTGATGCACTTTTATAGTGCGGCGGTGGGGCACGAGGACAAATGGTTAGAATTTCGGCGAATTTTTTCTATTGTCGAACGTGCCACCGAGGATTTATTTGGATGAATTTTGATTTCGCGCGATTTCTCTGAAGGTTTACTGGGTCGACACACGCAGGCTGAATCATTGCAGGATTCGAATGAAAACAATACGATTGATTTATCGGCATATACATCGAGCGGGAATTGAGTTATCTTATATCCGTGTAGTACAAGCCTGGACGTAAATTACAATAGAGAGTCTCGAGCATTACTTGGAGTAGGTAAGTTTAAGGTGAAAACATAAAGGAATTACAATAAATAATAAACTTTAACAGTACAATATATAACTTATAATTTATTTTATTTGCTACATTAATTATAATCTATTTCTAGTACAATTATCAACAATACACTTGAAAAATTTAGTACACTTACTAATTGTACAATTAAAGATGACGAAGACGGACGTAACTGGTTCGGTCCTACGAGATCCAGCCACGAGTTAGTCGAGCTTGCGAGTTTCTATACTGAATAATTAGCACGCGCGTCACGACTGATCGATTAAAACAATAAGATGACGAAGTCTCGCTGATGACTAGACGCGACTCGAACCAGTGTACAGTTTCGCGAGATCACTCGAATGAAAAAAGGTGAATGATAAAAGTCGCGCGAGATAGAGCCGACGCGAGATCGGGCCGATGGAGAAATGAACCCCGAGCGATCCGCGACAGGGCATTTTATACTTTCGCGCGAGATCGTCCCTACCCTGATCCAGATTGCAGGGAAAAAATCAGGGTTATTCCCGATGGCTCGGAAACTCGAAAGTTAACTTCCCGCCGTGTGCGGGTTTTTCCCGGTATAGCGCATCGCTAGTATACGTAATTCCTAACTTTTACTCGTCAAATAATAGTCGTACCCGCGCGTGAATGAGTCACATCGAATGAAATTATGCATTTGGAGCAATGTCATCTATGTCATCGCCGATATTTTCAAAAAATATTAAGTAACGTTGTAGACAGGATCACTTGTCTTTGAGTAATCTTGCACTCTTAACGTTCTACCGTATACTCATACCGCGTGGACTCTCGCGTTACGAAATATGTTAAAACTTTCAAACCGAATTATCAAATTAAAAAAGTGCGACACGCAAGTATACAGCGTTTACGCATGCACGCGCGAATATATTCCTGCCACTCGGTCCTACGCTCATGACATATAAAAGTGCGAGCTTGGAGTTGCTGCGTTGTCGGGGCAGGGTAATATGCCTGCACCAAGCTTTATATACAGGTACACACGCACAAAAAGCGAGAAATGTCATCTCTCTAGGATGTGCGTCCAGCGAGGAATAATTGCGTCGCTGCGCGAAAGTTGCTGGGAAACTTCAGCTCTCTGCCGACGAGAGTCATGCGATACAGCGCCGCACCGAGATTCGCGCACGTATACCACTGTATACAACAACTGCCGTGCGCAGGACATTTGTATTACCTGTCCTTTCGTCGTCGTCGTAGCGAAATTTTCCTACGTCACCCGACGCACACACGCGACGCTCCGTGTGCGCAACGAGCTTTTATGGAAATTGATGAGCCTCGAAGAACGACCACTACATATACAGCGCATCGCGCGACATTAGACCGTCGAAAAGCTGGCCGCGAAGGCAGGTAAATACGAATCGACGTGATAATGTTTTTTATCTCTGTGCGAAGGGTGTAAAAGGATGAACGGCCTGACACAGAGCTCGAGGGGCAAAAACGTATGCCACGCCGAAGCAGCAGCCGCACCGATAAAAAGCGATAAAGTAAACCAGGGATGAATAACATATACACGCGTATGGCCCTGTGCACCGCTCGGAATTCCGTGAATACGAAACTTCTGTTTCCTTCCTATACTTCTGTAATATACCACGCATACGCGCGCCACATGCATCGGCGTATAGCAGCAGTAACGGAAAGCGAAGCAAAGGAGCCAGCAAATAGGCAAAACAGCATCGCTTTCGGCTTCTGTGGCTTTTCACAATGCTCTCCTACGCATATACAGGTTCACCAGCTGCACTTGGGCTGTTATATACTATGTTACACGGCCGCGTCGAAGATGTATATTAACATTAATGCTCGGGGATTTGCAGTGACATGATTTTCTTATAATCCAAGTGTGCACTTGCGATCGTACGAGGCAATGGCACACACACGCGTACAGCTGGTATACCATATGTTTATTACGCGTGTGCAAGCTCGAGCGCGGCATGCATACGCACACACACACATGCAGATCAAGCCCTCGTGAGAAAAGCCAGGATTCGCTCATATATACGTACAGGCCACTGCGGCGCAAAGTTATCAGCGCCGCGCGTTAATACATATATAAATTCATAATACACGTGCTCGTGAACGGTATAATAAACTTTTACCCGACGCAACGCATAGATATATATATAACGTGTTACAACGAGCCACGACGGGAGGCATCGTCACGGAGTTGAAAAAGCGACAGCGGAGCCATATTTCAGGTTTGCATCCGTATAGAAATATGTTTTTGTGTGCCAGTATAAATACGCGAAAGCTTTGTACGATCGGTACTCGCGAGATGAAAAGCTGTCGCGATGTCCAGCAGTACAGTTGCGTAGTTTTATCGGTAGATGGCGACGCAACCAACAAAAATACATCGAAAATATTTGTTTGAATTTTTTTTTTCATTTTTAAAGAAATTAGTCAAAGAATTTCGTGGTTTTTCCTGAATATTCGAATTGGAGTTGAGAGTATTGCAGTCAAATATTTTACTTCGTGATCCATGACAATTTTATTTTTTTTCACACTTTTTCTTAACAAATTTCGTGAGTCAAAAACTATTAAAACTCGGTATAAATTTCAATGAATTTTACAGCCTCGATATCATTGTCAATCTTGGTTTTTATAAATTATAGAAAATTATAGAATATAGACTACTGAAAATGTTTAAGCTATTTTTTTCAATCTGCGTAATTTACGCAATCTCTATACCGCATAACGCTCAAGCAAAATTAGGTATTGATTATACATCGCAACTCATATCCCGATACTTGATTCGATCTAAAAACAATTACGGAAATTATGAATAATATTTCTGCACAGAAGATCGCCCAGAACCAGCCTCGTGCGATACTCCGCCTGAAGTAGCTTACCAAGCCGATGGTGGCGGCGATTTCTACGTCTACGATCCGGAAGCGGATCATTGTCTCAGGACCAGTGTGCCGAATTACGCGTTCTCGACGCGAGAGGAATGTGAGCAAGAGTGCCAATAAATTGATGTATTTTAAAATCGAATAAACGATTTCCCCAAATTTAAATTTCATTATTATTTTGAGATAATTGTGACCCTATAATATGAATAAATTTTCGCCGTAAACAACAACCTTACTAATTATGAGTCCCGTGGTACACCGAGATGATGCATAATAAATAAATTAGCGTTCGCAACGTGACCCATATTTGAAAGATTAAAAACGCGAAGATAGAGAATAATCAAAAACATATCACAAAAAAACGAATTATAAGAGGCTCGATTTCCATCTTTGCAATTTTCTAAAATCGAACATGAAACTAACATAAATTCACCATGGGTTCCTGATCACAATTATACTTTTTCAGCTCATGGAAAAAAATTTGAGATTCAACGGTGGTTGAAAAGCTTCTCTTGGCTTGAATATACTCAACTAGGTGACGCATTTTGTAAATATTCTTTTTTTTCGCCGGAGACACGGACAGAAAAAGCGATCGTCAAAATTTAAAGACTTTAAGAAAATACCCTTTTAAAAATTGAAAAAAGGCCATTGAAATTTTCACATCACACGAGAATCGTGTTTTTATTACAAAAATTGCATGATTACAGGCGCTGATTCTTTAAATACAACCACTGATCCAATAATGTTCTCGATGTCGCAAGAATGCATCAAGTACAAGAAAATAGAGATAAGTTGCACTCAATCATTGACCCAATAATGCTGTGCGGGTGCCGAGAAATTGCGTTAGGAAGTACAGACGACAGTGGTCAGTGATAAATAGCCAATAGTAAATAATGAAAATTTCAGGACAATTTACGTGTGAGAGTTAAGTGTGGCGATGAAAATTTAAAAATGCACATAAAAATGCACCCTTGAATAAGCTGTATACCATCCCGACGATTCAAAATGAAATTATAGATATTCGCATTTTCTACAATAGAAAAACAAATTATAAGTTATATCAACGAGGCAAAAGTATTTTCACTTCTCGGCGATGAAACGGTGGATATATCTAGTCATAAGCGAATGACCATATGTATACGATACATAAAAAAATAATAAAGTAGTAAAATTTGTCCGTCTAGAGCATGAATCAGGCAAATTTATAGCCATTGCAATTTTAAATTAATTACGTCAACTTGGTCTCAACAGTGAAAATATTGTTGGGTAAGGTTATGATGGAGCTGAAGCAGTGAAAGGGTCAATAGAAGGTGTGCAAGCACATATTAGAAAAGCATATCCACAAGCTCTCTACTGCTTGCTATAATTGAATTTAGCGCTATGTCACTTGTGCAAAATTCCGAGTGTGAGAACACATATTGGCACTGTCAAGTCAGTGATTAATTTATTTAAAAAATCACCAAAAAGAATGGCTACACTTCGTGTTAAATTAAGAATTGTTGTGTCACAATGCACAACAAACACATTAACATCTGTGTGTGAGACAAGGTGGGTGGAAAATCACAACGGACTACTGAAATTCAAAGAGCTAATGAAACCGTTGTTTCATCTTTAGACGATTTGTCTTTAGATTCGAATGCAAAAATATGATCCAATGCATCAACTTTTCATTCTTTTATTTCATTTTTTGTGGAGAGATTAGGATAAATACATCGAGCTACGTTGGAAAACGTGGCTTTGTTATCAAACGAAGGTGAAAAAACGACGAGTCATTTTCAGTTAAGTATCTTATGATAGGATAGGATTATTATCATTACATCCGTGTTTTTATGTAAAAGTATAAATACGCGAAAAGTTGGCGAGCAGTGCCCTCGAGATGAGAAGATAATACGCACGTCGCAGGATCGAGAGAACATATCATGCTGCAGAGATGACCACAGGGTTTCATCGTTAGATCATGGCGTCGCAAACAACAAAATATATCCTAAAATAAATCCAGAATACTGTTATACGTGGCTATGCACAATTTTGCAGTGTTCGGAGTTAAAATTGATTATATTTAGACATTTAATGGCGTGCTATATGAAATTTTTATTTTTTTCAAATTTTTCCATGACACAATTCGTGGGTCGAAATACTATTTTTACTTGGTATAATATTAAATGAACTCTCCCATCTGTATCATTCACAAGGTTTTTCATAGATTGATTTCTTTAGTTTGTAATAGGTTTCTGAAAATATGTTTAAGAAATTTTTTTCAATCTGCGTTTGCAATTATTCTTTGTAGACACTCGTATACCAGGCAACTGCAATCCTCCCTACAATTTGATTGCCGATTCCGATGGTACCGTTGATAATTACATTACGATCTGAATGCGGATCGTTGTTTTCGGACTAAGTTTCGGACTAATTACTGAAGCATAAAGATATTGTTTTTACGGATTTCAAACTTCAGGCTTCATGCGCCACCTGAAGATATCATTTGTTCGCGCCCAGCTCGCAGCTTTTCTCTTTTTTCATCTTAAAGTTTCAATAAATTACTATTACAAAGTGATCGGCGTCAAAAGTGTTTTTTCGTTCCGCCCTAATTTACACACGGTTACATTATATTTTATGTATATATGGCTGGTTCTCAGGAAAATCGAATGGCCTTAAGACATGTTATCCCCTATTATGAAAATTGTGGTTTTAGATATCCCCATATTTGATTAAAATTTTTAAGGCTATATATCGCCATTTTTTAAAGGCCCGAAGTTGTTCCCAAATTCATAAAAATGGAAGTTAGCGAGCTTTTAGACTGGAAATTTTTCAAGTTTTAAAAAATTTTACAGATTCTTTCAATGTTAATTATTTCTATATTTTTGTAATGCGACTTCAAATCTAACCACCAAAAATCAAATAGTTTTAAAAAAACGGCCATTTTTCATATTTTCCAGAGCAATCCTCTTTCGACGATAGATATAAACAATAACGAGTTTTTCAAGCAAAAAAAATTTTTTAAGACATTCGATTTGGCTGAGAATCGGCCACATATATATGTACCAATTACGAACGTTTTGCGAAAGTTCGACACAGTGCTGCTGCAGTGTGTCTCCCGAGCTTCGAAGCTCGTGAGGCGCAAGGCAAGCAAGCTCCAACCTCTGCGTGACAGAGAGTGAGAAACTTGTCCTTTTCCCGCCCGGCATATGGTATATAACTATTGTAGTCTCTTGGGAGGACTGAGGACCGACTATGTGTATGTGTGTGGCGCGTCGTGCTACCAACGACGACGACGACTACTACTACTACTACTACTACGGCGCAGGTCGACGTGACGAATTTCGCCTGGCCTTGTCTAAGTTTTCGCTTACGAATTTCAAGTAATATGCATTTTTACGGGCGCATCAAGAATGTAAATTTTTATAATGATGTGATTATCAATATTGGTGTTGGTGTCAGGGCAGTATGCAATTATAAAAAAATTCATTCTCTTGAAATTTTATTGACAGGTTCTATAAAATATCCGATTGTCGTAGCTATACAAAATCAATCCTTTTATTACAACGAAGATAAATTTTAAATTATTCAAAGTGAAACTAGACATTTTTTCTGAAAAAAAGATACTTTAAAAAGTGCATAGTTAGTTTGAAATTCACTGGTGTGCTAATCGGTTTAGGATAATCTAAACTCATTTTTTTCATTTATTTATTTAGTATATTCATTTAAATGATTTTAATAATGAACAGAATTAGATATTGAGAAATATTACAGATATGGCTTTTTTTATATTGATGTGGCAATACTCATAGTTATACAAAAAGCTTTTAGAAAGCTATCAGAACATCGCCTACACAATATTCTTAAATTTTATTGTTTTTATAGAAATATGTATATGTTTCTAAGCTATACATGTACGCGTATACATATTAAGTAAATTACATATATTTTTTAAGTTTTTTTATGAAGCGAGCTTTAGCGTTTAGTCGATAAGCAAATATTACACAAATCTTCATTCATCAGTTGTTTGATGATTTTTTCGCAGCAAAGAATCGGAAGCAGGTAATGCGTCAGCTCCATGAAAAATTCCAGTGCCCATTGTCGGCAAAATCTTCTCATAATTATCTCGCACAGATGCATAGCACAAGCTTCACTCAATTCTCGGGAGAGTGTACTTAATTTTTCCGAGTGCGCGAACTTCAAGTAGTCCTCACATGTGAGTAGTTGTTCCGCCTCCTCGATTCGTAATTGAATCAAGTCGTATAGCGACAGACTTGAATTCATCATTACTTCTTTCGCTTCTCTTGCGCATTTCTCGTCATCATAGCAAAATTTTTCAACATCCGTGGACTTTTTGAACAATTCATACTTAGCGAGAAATTTCATGATGGTCAGGACGTCGCTAGGGTCCAGTTCATATCCTCTTTTTTTAAGGCGTTCGACGACGGCCACAGCTTCAGACGCCAAACTCACTTTAAAATCAAACATATTATACATTGGCTCCAGTCCCACGGCGAAGTAACTCTCGGTGGGGAAAACGAAGTTAGACAGATCGGCCCCATGGTCCAAAAGTATATCGATTGTATATGGCATAATATTGGCTACGGCCCATTGAATCGGTGTCCGGCCCAACTTATCCGGGGTGTCGACTTGCACCGTCTGCTGGACATCGTCGCATATCTCGAATAACTCCTCCAGAAGGTCTTCTTGGTCTCTCATGCAGATGATGGTCAAAATATTTAATCCCTTTGCATTGGCCGCACTAAGATCCGCGCCATTTCTCATAAGCGATTCGGCCACTTTTATTTGGTCGTTGATCAGAGCCAAGAACAGTGGTGTCCGACCATACTTGTCTTTGGCATCGACTTGTAGGGGCTGATGTGTACTATCTTTTATCATTAATAATAGCTGGGACAATTCATCGTCGTTGTCACCATAGAATCCACCTCTGTTGCAAAGAATGTGTAAAGGAGTCGATCCCTCCACATCGACTTGATTCGGGTTGGCGCCATTTTTTAGCAGTACTTGGACAGTGTCTGTTTTACAGCCTTGGGCCAGAGCATAGTGCAGTGGTGTTTGACCTCTCTTGTCCTGGGCATCGACCCACACCAGCTGATGATTTTCATTATTCAACTTGAAGAATTCCGCCAACGTTAAATCACCATAAAAGTTTTCACAAATAACATGCAAAGGAGTTAAGCCGTCTTTGTTTGGTAAATTTGGATCACGCCATTCTGAAGCAACGATTTGATCAAGTTCTTGTAGCCGCAGACCAAGCCCAGTGCCAAGTGCAGTGCTGTGTTTCCCAATTTGTCCTGGGAATTGACTTGCAACTTCTGTCGGTATTCTTTGCTAATCATGAAAAACATCTCCAAGTCATTTTTGTCATCATTATATCTTTGTGGTTTCTGGCAAATAATATGCAAAGGAGTCAACCCGTCCGCGTTGGCCAAGTTTGTGTTAGCGCCATTTTTCAACAGCACTCGGATAGTCTGTTCCGCACAGCTTTTGGCCACAGTATAGTGTAACGGTGTGTTACCTAAGTTGTCCTGGGCATCAACTTGCAGTGGCTTATATTTGTCATTAGTGAACTCGAACAATATTGTTTCCCAGTCATTATAGTAGTTTTGCTTGCAAATGATATGCAGAGATATCATTCCATCGGCATTGGCTACATTTGGATCCGCGCCGTTTCTCAACAGTAATTCGGTTGTGTCTTTGCAGCCGCAGTCCAAATTCAGGTGCAGCGGTGTGTTACCTAACTTATCTTGAGCATTGACCTGCACCGGCTTATATTTGGCATTGGTAAGCTCGAACAACATTTTTACCAAGTCCACATTTGAGCTTGCCTTGCAAATAATGTGCAGAGGCGTCGATCCCTCCGTGTTGGTTGTATTTGGGTTGGCTCCTCTTCTCAGCAAAAATTCGAACGCCTTCTCGTTCACACACGAGTTCACAGCCGAGTGTAAAGGTGTATTACCCAAATTGTCGCGAGCATCGACCTGCACTATTTCATGTCTTTCATCGTTGATCTCGAAGAACATTTTTATGATATCATCATTGTAATATCTCTCGCAAATAGTGTGCAGAGGTGTCGATCCCTTTGCATTGGCCAAATTCGGGTTGGCGCCTTGTCTCAGCAAAAATTGGATCACCTTCACTTGGCCGTTGATCAGAGCCAAGTGCAGCGGTGTTCGACCCCACTCGTCCTGAGCGTCGACTTTCAATGGTTGATGTGTACAGTCGTTGATTATAAATAATAGCTGGGACAATTCATCGTCGTTGTCACCAATAAATCCACCTCTGTTGCAAAGAACGTGTAAAGGAGTCGAGCCGTGCACGTCGGCCATGTTCGGGTTGGCGTCATTTTTTAGCAGCATTTCGACAATCCGTTTTTTACAGCCTTTTCTCAGAGCCAAGTCATCATCATCGTTGTCTATGGCACAAATGTAATGCAGAGGAGTCAATCCTTTCACGTTGGCCAAGTTCGGGTCGGCGCCGCTCTTCAACAGCAATTCGGCCACATTATGGTGACTGTTTTTCAGTGCCAGGTTTAGCGGCGGATCAACTGAGCTGGCGTCCGATTTCAGCTCGAGGCAGTTGGGATCTTGCCCCAGCTCGAGGAAAGACTTTACGACGTCGTAACAGCCATACTCGCACGCTACGTGAAAGTGCGTCAATCCATCCTCGTCGACGTAATTCATGTTGAACTTGTCGTAGATTTCAAAGATCTTACGGACCGCGATATCCGAGTCGTCAATATGGCTGCATCTAGAGGCCCAGTGTATTGCTGTGGTGCGACGCAACAGTGGCTTGCCGTTAGCATTAATGTCGGGCTCGTCTCTGTAGCCAGTGCGAATCACGAACCTAAAGAGTCGTACTTCTGAAGTTCCATGAAAATCACCTGTGCACAAAGAGAGAAGCGTATCAATTTCTTCCTTGCGAAAAATGTCTCGGAGATTTGGCATTCGGCCCTTCCAATTGCTGATCAACTCGTCGAGCTGACATAGAACTGTGTATTCTCGTTTAATAGGAATACATTTTTCTCGTAAGCTTTTCAATTTTTCAAGATTGACTTGGCCCCAGTAATCCATATCTTCGTATTTGTACTGGCCTTCGCCATCGCCACGATATACATCGAACTCTTCGTTAGATGTGGACATTTTTATTGGCACTCACACACAAACACAGGCACAAACGCTTTTAATTTTAGATATTTTTCACTTTTTTCACAAGAATCACTGTCGACAGTCGATGCGATCTTCCTTTGTTCACACTGTGGCGTCGTGGCGTGCACTGAATTTATTGCGCGACTCGACTCGACTGACTCGACAATCGACATACGGCGCGGCACTGCCATCTGCTCGTCATTTTTGTGTGTTATCGCATTCTCGAGGCGAGCCAAGCTGTGCGTCTTAGCAAGCTTAATGTAAACACTAAGCCATACTTTCCGCGAACTCCTCCGAGTGTCGGCGCAATTCAACGTATCCAATATCGAAAGTGCAAAAATTGATATACGATACAATTCATATACGCAATAGAGCGAAGCAACAATTATACTGCTTACCAGATAATTTTTTACATCATATTAGTTATTTATGCAACAAGTGCCCAAAAGGCGTTTTTGGGCATGAGTGTGCGGAAAAAGACACGAGTGTCGGCCATGCAATATAATATTTTTGTTAATCATCTCTTGTTCGCCGTAGTAATTCTGATAAAAATGTAATATTTTTTATCAGAATATAAAGTATTACACGTTGTTTAACTCCCTCAAAAAGTTCAATGAAAGGAATCAATAAATTGCATTTTGAGATGAACAGATAAAAGTGTGTTGTTTCAAGGATCCAATCTCAGGAATTCAAAAAAGGCGTTATGTTGTAAAATTCGAAAATTCGACGTTCATCGCTGATTTTATTCAAATATAACGATCGACTCTTTGACTGATTTTTCATCAAATTAGATTTGAAAGCATCGAGTATTGGTGCGAAATAGTTCTCATCATTAAATTAATTACAAAAGAAAATGATCAATTGTATCATCTGTGATCTCATCATTTTCGCCTCATCACATAAACATAACGCATATCCGGCCAAACGAATCTACCCCGCAGCTCTGCCGCGAACAAAAAAGTCACCGTTTTCGAACGATTTCGTTTGAAGACATCATCAGTTACGCAGCATTGACACTCTCGTACTTATTGCCGTGCAGGCCAACGCGTTCGTTACACCTCGTCGGCAGCTAAGCCGATCGACGAGCGCATGAAAATCACCCATTGAGTTTGATAATAAACACGCACGTGTGTGCAAGGGACTCGTCAAGAGTAAAACATCATTCATCTTCACCCACGAACGCGATCGTCGTCACGTATTATATCGTCGACTTTTATCCCGCATCTCGAAGCGCGTCGAGCGACTTGTGACTTTGTGTAAGCGCCCGTATATCGCGGCGACTCTAGGCTTCTTCGTTCCTTGTTAAATCCCGCATATATAGATATTTATCCGCGACCAAACCATTTCCAAATCGTCCAGCGATGATAATCGTCGAAAAGAAAAAACCGACACATCTATATAGGCACGACTGCCTCGACTGTTCCCTATTTTCTCGAAGTAAGAAGAAAAGCTGCATACTCGTTTACCATCTTACGCGTTCGTGCAGCAAAAATCCGCATCACCCGCGTATAGCCCGACCTAGTCAACGACGACGACGACGACGACGACGACGACGACGACGACGAACCGCTGCCGTCCTACTGTATTCGTGACTGTGCAGAGAGCATAGCTTATATATCTATGCAGCGAGTCTCTACATAGCACACATTGGCGAGTTGCGCTGCCGCTGCCTCTGCTGCTGCTGCTGCTGCTACTGCGCCCGAAGTCGTCGGTGGGTCGAGAGCGGGGGTAAGGGGGGGCTCGGCCTGACTCGAGGGCGCAGTATCGCGCCATCCTCCGAGCCGTAAGCACACGCGCTCCCGAGTCTGTATCATATATACGTATATGTATATTATATTATTCTATATAAAATACACCGAGCAGTTGTCTATGCATACATATATAATATACCTGCGCCGCTTGTGTGATATGTTTTATTCGCTTTAACTCTTTCGCAGCTCTATCGCAGCAGCAATCCTTTCTCTTTTGCCGCCGAGTGTGTGCATGTGTTATTAGATAGGCGGCTTCTCTCTCTCGAGTGTCATTGAAAAACGCCGGCTGTTATAATCACGCGTGCCATAATTTTTTTCCTCTCTCTCTCTCTCTCTCTCGGGCCCTTGAGTGCAGAGTTTGTTTATATCGTCCCGCGCAGCGCGAGTGTTTGAAAAAAAAAGATTATACGAAAAGAAATGATGAATGAATAAACTTGTACGACGAGTGTAAGATAATCGCGAGACCAGTGCGTCGTCACCTTTTTTTGCTAAAAAAGAACATCGATTGGTGTTGTTTGTTTTGAAAAATTTTTTTGGTTTGGTTTTCTCAAAATTGTCATCTGATCGTGTGGTGAATATTGATATTCGTTGCATACTACATCAGTGCTCGTTATTCGATTGACAAAACCAACAAAAAAAAAGTTCGAGAAAGACAACACAACGACAACGACGAAGATGAAACGGATGTGGAGCAGCAACCTCGGCGTCGTCGTCGTGCTGGCGATGACGGCGATCGCGATGAAGGACAACTTGGTAGCGGCCAAACCATCGGTCGACGCCAAGATACGCGAGGACACCGACTTGTCTCAGGTAAGGGATATTCCTCGAGATCGTCGTTGATATATTCAAAATTCCTCCCAAAAAAAAGGGGGACGAGTCGTTCGTTAATACTGACTTTGTTTTCCGCGAATCCGAGAGCGATCGCGCGTGAACTGCAGACAAATTCGAAGCAATCGAACGCGTTGCTCGCCGGTCGCGTAATATAACGTTTTTTCTGCGCGCGGGAGCCGTGTATAGTATAGCTTGTGAGCTTCGGTTGTGTTTTATTTCGTTGTTTCTGCGTATTAGTATTCGACACGATCGATCTCGGCACAACGCCGTTCCAATTTTTTCGTCGCTTGTAACGAGCCCGTCCGATTTTATACATCTAACTGCCTCGCGCAGCAGAGATATATAACAGACGGACTCTCGCGCTTGTGTGTGCAACTGTGCACGCGAGCGATACAAAAGATCTCGCGCAGTTGACACATCGATGCTTTGCGCGCGTTACATAAGCTCGGCTCTACAGCAGCATCAGTATAATAATGCGTATATATTTTATGCAATGACGTTCAGAGTATTCTTTTGATCGAGCCTGAACCTCGAGCGTATAACATACTCAATGGAATCGTGCGTACGAGCTTATATACGTTACACATCGAGAACTAAGTCAATGCATTACAGTCGAGAGGACGTAGACGTAATGAGTTTCGCAGTTGAGTAATTAGAGAGCATTTGTCGCAACGTAATATTAGCCTGGGATGAAGAGAGAGAGAGATTTGCGAGCAATTTTTCTCCACTTTTCGAGGTACAAATATTAAACAGTAATATCCTGGACGTTAACAACAAGACGTTCTGTTTACACGGCTTTGCTCTTTGAGTGTAGACGGTTATATTTGTATACTTTTTTAGCGAGAGAGAAAGAACGGGAGAGATTTTTTTCTTTCGCTCGAAATTGAAACATTTTTTTTCTGCGAAATAGAATTCGCCATCTTCATTTCTATTTTATTCGTACCATGGACGAAATTGAGAATCTCATATCCTATATATAGATTGAAATATTTGAAAAGTCGCGTTCGATTTTAAATTCGATCGCATCGGGTTCGAACGATCCCGTGCGCTATACTAACCGCTGACAAATTATCAACTCTCTACATTACAAGTCTGCATTATTCAATAGGCAGTAAAACAATAAGTCACGGGGACGATCACCTGTAATATAATATCCAACGTCGTAGAAAAATACTCTCGGCTCTTTCTTGTCCGTTTGATAATAGGGCCGCCTATATACGTACCTTGTACATAAGTCGCATACTTAAGTTATCGCCCAAGCGGTGCTGCAGCAGTGCTGCTACTGCTACTGCTACTGCTGCGGCGACGGTGCTCCGTTGCACGCGGGCGCAGGTACTGTCACCGTTCATAAATCGTTTTTTACGCTCGGCACAAAAGAGAGAATGAGAGAGAGAGAGAGAGAGAAGTGCGAGATGACAAAAGAGAAGAAGAAGAGGAGTCTTCGGAGTCTTCAGAGTCGCGCGCGAGCGGCCGACACCCCTCGTGCCAAGGCGCGCGTCGGTATTTTTCATTCAACGATAAGAACGAGTGAGAGAGAGAGAAAAAAAAAGAGGACTTGCATACTCTATACAACCGACGGGGCCGCCCTCTATTATAAGATATTAGCGCGGCAAGCCGCAATGAGAATTTCAATTTTGCGCCCGCGAGAGCTGCAGGCAGTAGGTAGTTGATAATCAGTCGAGCTCCTATCGCGCGCGACTCCACTGATGATGATCGGTATTTATATCGCCGTGGTTTTTCGTGTTTATGAATAAAAGATGTTTCGATGCTGCTGAATCGTGGCTGTCAGGCAATACGGGGAAAAAATTCATCCTCTCATTATTATACGAAGAAGGAAGGTAGGTTGTAAGGGCGGCCATTAGTATGTTTAATAGAATCGAGGTACTGCCGCGTGATAGTTGGTTTTTTCTATTATATACGATCGAAGCTAACGTTTTCCATAAATAATAGTTTTTTCATCTGGTATCTTTGAGTTCGTTGCTCTCCAAAATCGAACCGATTTTAATTTATCTCTCTACGTACGTTGCATACCGCATACGTGTGGGCGCGCACCTGACCCCTGTTGACTCACGCAGATTTTTTTTTTAGAAAAAGCTGCGTATTATTATTAATCACGCTGGTCGCGTAGAGAGAATGAAAATACACAACTGCCTGGCCTCGCACTTTTGGTCGTACGTACGTACGCGAGCGGGAAAGCTCTCTCTCTCTCTCTACTCTGCGTGTCGCGTCTGGCGCCCAGCAGCAGCACACACTCACACACAGCTCGGAGATTTTTCATTTCGTCGCGCGTTTTATTGCGCGAATAAAATGAGTTGATTTAGAGAATCGTGACGCGCTTTATGATTTGCATCCGTGGCCGCGCGCGCACGATGTCGAGGTGGCGGTTTTTGCGCTTTTTATCGTCCTTCTCCTCGTTGCCGTCGTCGTCGTCGTCGTCGTTCTTGTTGTTGTTGATGTTGATGTTGATGTTGCAGCAACAGCAGCAGCAGCGTTATATAGCTCTTGCTAAAGTATCGTTTAATGTTTTCCTTCGCTCTGCGCTCGGAGAGAGCTGTATAGCGCACAGCTTTATCGCTAATAT
Source organism: Trichogramma evanescens (assembly GCA_902732785.1). Taxonomy (NCBI): domain Eukaryota; kingdom Metazoa; phylum Arthropoda; class Insecta; order Hymenoptera; family Trichogrammatidae; genus Trichogramma; species Trichogramma evanescens. The sequence goes on along the minus strand of CACVKI010140825.1, from coordinate 42,732 downwards.
TTTGTAACGAATTTTTTCCCGCGAATTCGAGAGTGCGTACGGAACATATATAATATAAGCACGCGTAAATTGAGCCAAAATTTAATACTACACGCGTATATATATATCTACACACATAAACCTCTGTTATATACATCGAAGCGGAGTGTACGCGTGTACCGAATGATAAAGAGGATTATTATGTCGCGCTGTTTTGCATATAGCGCGCGGCGCATAAATTGATTTACGTTGATTTTAACAATTAAAAAACTTTGCTGCTCGCGTCGTTCTGCCCTTCCCGGCTTCGAGGCTCCCTTATACACACCGGCATCGTGTTGCGTTATTTGCAAATTGGTATATCGTAACGCGTATTATATGTATATGATATATGGATGGAATTCAAATTTGATATAGGTAAGATCGGATCTTGACCAACGCCATTTAGTACGACACGGGTATTAATTTTGTACGTGACGTACGTTTCCTATGTAAGCACCTTATTGAATATAAATTGCGTTTATCAATTATTCAAAACGTATGCATGTGATGCCCGCGATCGATTTCACCTCTTTTCCAGATTTAAAAATAATATAATACCGTTCAGCGATATACGCATGCAACGCTATTTGCAAGGTCGCCTGCTGCTGCCGCTGCTGCGTATCAGAACTTCCTGCGTGTGCACTTTTGTTTATTTACAAGACACTGTGAGGGATAGGAGTCTCTGCGCTTCAGCGTATCAGAGTGCGCGTGTGTTTTCGAATTGCCAGTCGCAATGTTTACGTGTCCATTAACGAGGCATATAGCCGCTGGTTGCACAGCTGTCGATTTTATTGACATTTTGCGCGCGCGCGCGTTTCAGGATTATTTATTTCTTCCTCTCCTTTTAGTGGATTTGTCCATCAACTTGTTTATATTATTTTACTGCTGCCGAGAGAGAGAGAAAGAGATCGAGAACCATATAACGTATTTCCATTGTAAAACATTTGTAAAAGTATCCCAACACAAGGATGAAATTTTCATTTTATTATCGCGTTCTTTTTTTTCACTTCTTGTTTTCTCCTCGCTGACCGGCAAAGCAGTAGTACATCAATTATTTCTTCGACAGAACTAATACGTTCTTCTCTCTTTCTCTGTCTTGCGCTTTTTCGCCCACTCGCGCAGCTCGGGCATTAATCATGAAAATACATTCGTCATACAGAAGGCGCTACGCGCGGGTATGGCGGTGTGGTGGCTGCAGTGCTCTCCCGAGCGACAGCGGCAGCAGCAGCAGCTCGACTCAGACGTTCTAAAACTTTGAATTCGCGCGAGAGACTCCTCGATTAAACGGAAATGGACTTCTGCGCGAGCGAGAGAGAAAGATATCGGGAGCAACTTGTTGATAGTACGCGTGTGTTCGAAGTTCGAAAAAAATAAAGGAGAGAAAGAGCAAAAAAAAAAATGGTAAAAAAATAAAGAGACATACTGCGCCGGTGACTATATGCGCGAATGCAACTTAAGACTCGTCTCGTTTGAAATTTCCGCTCTCCTCGAGTGCAATAACTTCTCTTGAAGAGACCAGAGAGAGAGAGAGAGAGAGAGAGTAACTCGGCGCTTCGCCGTATATAATACGGGTGACATGGACTGTTGAACTTTAAATTTTCTAGATTAATCTCCTGGCGTATTTTCAAATGATGCGTGATAATAGAATTTTTTTTTTTTTTGTAAAAAGTTGCGCTCGGTTAGCGTTACCGACATGATGTATTAGACGAGAAATACAATTGACGACCGCGAGGCAGTTGAATAAATCACGAACGAGAGAGCCAAGTGTGAGGAAATTGGGCCACTCGCTCCGAAGGGCGTAAAAGTAGATTATAACCGCATGAAAAATTACGTAGGCATTAATTGCTCCCGGTGCTTAAAAAAGCTCAAAATTTCTTGCCCCACCGGAGCTCGTGTGGTGATAATTCTGATTTTATCGCCGAATTCTTCTCTTCGTGCACCAGAAACTGCCTTCGCGGTATCAGCATCAAGCACTGGAAGCATACGATTTTTCTTATAAAACTTCGTTATTGAATGTATATGATCTATATGGTTGGATAGAAAAAAAAGAAAATAAAATAAACAAAATATTGAATATGCACAAGTAAAAACAATTTTGTCTTGTATCGTACTCATTGCGCAAAAGCAAAGCTACCTTTTACTTTACGTTGCCTTTGATATCATGAAAAATAAGGAAAAAAAGTTGAAGCGTATCCCCACACGCCACCTAAAAAAAGGAAGAATTGCATAGATTGAATATACAGCATCTCGAATACAAACGTGAGCATAAACACGTACCTTTGATAAAGCATAACACATTCAATCTCGCTGCATATAGTGTCTCGATATGCATATTTTTCCTCTCTCTTATTTTTTGCTGCTACCCAAAAAGTGTCTTCTGTGATATACTCACACGCACTTGTACGTTACTAAATTCATCTTGGCGCCTTTTTTCCCTCGACTACGCGCAACCCATACAAAATCACCTCATGTGCACGTACGTGTGGCGTACAGCCACTACTAGAATGCAAGTGCAGCGATAAATTATTACGCAGATGCATTTAGCATTCGAATAAACATTCGGCGAGCCTTTAATGCCGGGCACGCCGAGGGAGGACTAATATTTGGGATTCATTCGCGAGCTTTTGAATTAGCCATTAAACCGCCTTGTGCTGCTGCTGCTGCTGCAAGCGCAGAAGTAGTGTAGCATCACGCACGCGCCACGCATAGCCGATTTTGCCCATTTACAGAACGAAATTCAGTTATGAACAACTTATTAAGCTCATTAAGTCGCAACATTATGTCTCTCTCTCTATCTCCCGATATACGCTCATGCGTGCATAAACGTGTGTATAATATTGCTGTGTGCATGAGCAAGTAACGAGAACAGAACAAGGCAAACACGCATCCGCTGTGGTAATACGTTCGCTGCTTCCGCTCTAACTTACTGCAGAATCCACACATTGCTAGCAGAGAGAAAGAGAGAGAGAGAGAGAGAGTTAGTCGCCTCGTAGGGCTTCTTCGGGCGTTTAATTTGATTTTTGTTTTCTTCTTTACTCTTTGTCAGCGACAATAATATGCATATTTTTTTTTTAATTCGTTCGCAACTCGATGAGGCGTTGCGCATATAGTAGGAAGAAAGAAACAAAAAACATTGATGAGTTCGTTGACTTTTTCTTGCCAATTGAGCATCTATTATTCGAAGAATCTCGAATGGCTCCAGTACGAATTCACTTATGCGCGCGCGCTGCGCTGTTGCTACGACGTCAGGGAGCTCGAATTACTTCTGTATACACATATAGTTACTATACATATATGCAGCGACAACGGCTTACATACATGTGTTTGCTTATATATATATCTGTTGCTGCTGGTGCTGGTGCTGCCGCGCGCAATATAAGCAAAGATACAAATTGCAATATCTGCTCGCTGACTTTTCCAAGAGGTAAACGACACATTGATTTCGCAACTCGTAACACAGTCGGGCGTGTCGAGCGCGTAATCGTCAACGAGCTGCCAACTGAATTATCTACTTTATATATTATGCTCGTACATATATACCTGCGATGCATTACTGATGTATGCCCGTGCGAATTGTCGCTAGAAAACTACTAATAAAGCGGAAACACGTCCAAGGGAAAAGTCTTTATCTGCTCGGAGCGCGGGACACAGTCGCAGCCGACGACGAGTACAGTATTATTATGCTGCGCTGGGACGACTGCGACACAACTACTAATACTTGCACAACATTCCTAGGTAAAACGAGTCTCGGACGCGCGCAAAGCACGTGATGACCTTCGCCAATTGCTCTCTCGCTCTCCTGCAGCGTGTGGAACACTATACAGCGCCGCCGCCGCCGCCGCTGCTATATACTATTATGTGTGTAGCGGCCGTAGAGACGCGTGAGAGAATGATTGATGCCTCATGCGGGCGTTGTTTGAATTTTTCACTCTTGCCTCTCTTCCCGGACGTCCTGCGCGTCGTCGACGCGCACATGCGTACGAGCTTCGTGCGAGAAAAAAAACGAGTCAATGGTGGTTTTTTTTTCGTGCTTTCGAACCGCCGCCGATCGATTGGTTTTCGAGTTGTTCCGGATACGTGCGGACGGATTGTTTACAGCGCCGTGTGTATAAGGCTCGTAAGTACGTAGCGCAGCGCATAACGCTCGCGTGTACACTACGTACGTGTGCGAGTGCAACGCGCGACGAGATCGATTGATTGAAAGAAAAAAAAAAATACCATGTCGCTGACGCATCAACTACGGATCAATTTATAGTCGTATAGGCTGGTTGCATGAAATGCATTATTATCTCTCTTATGAAGACTCGCTGTAAAAATGCACGTACAAAGTTTTAGTCTATCGTCGTAAGATTTAACACTGTAGCGTTAGTCTCCCTCATATACAATTCGTGCAACCAGCCTATAAGCAATACCAGCAGCAAAATGTCTTCATTAATGTTCTCGGAATGACAGCTATGTATAATACTCACAGCGCGGGAGTTGCAGTAAAAAATATATACATTTCGCAAAACGCAAACTTATAACAACCGAGCCCGTTAAAAATCGCGTGAATATTTACATGTCTCTTTCTCTCTCTCTCCCTCTCTTTTTTCTCCCCATTGCATTCATAAAAATCACAGTATCAGCAAGTGCATTAAAAAAAGTACAACTTCAGCAGCGGTAGCGGCAGCGGCAGTACAGCATAAGCAACAGCGGCGGCGGCAACGGTAGCAGCAACTGAACTCTTCAACCCTCATTAAACCGCAAACTTTAGCCATTCCTAACGAGTTGTGCTGCGCGCAGCACGGAGCCACATGCATCGCTCGCTCGCGCGCAGTTGCTGCTGCTCTTTTCTCCCTTGAGAGAAAGAGAGAGGGAGAGTTCTGTATGTGTGCTGCAACTCTTTTCCCATCAATACAACTATATAGCATGCAGAGAGAGAGAGAGAGAGAGAGAGCCGCGCACCTGTACAGGTGTATACATGCGGTTGCTCGTTTTACGGCGTTCGCTTGCTCGCTTTCTCATACGTATACGTACTCCACTGTATACTGCCGAGCTTTTACGATCTTTGCAGGCGTTTATCGAGACTGGGGAGCACACGCGCAAGCGGGCGGCAGGCGGGCGCGCGCACTGCACAAGCAGCGAAAGAAAGCGAGTATAGAGAGTGATAGAGAGAGAGAGAAAGAGCAAAAAAAAGAGCCCCCGCGTGAATTACGAATTGTTGTAACTCTATTGCGTTCTCTCTTGAGAAAACGCGTAGCAGCGACGCAGCAGCTTCCAACTATGTACGTATCGCACGTATAAATGTATACTATATATGCATATCCAAGGATTCTCGCGCGCGATTCTCAATTGTCGTGCGTATACGCCTTTTTTCTCTCTCTCGCTTTCTGTCGCTCATCCCTGTGTGTGTGTGTGTGTGTGTGTGTATCGTGCATATATAAATCGTGCAGTTTTTTGCCCGCGAAACTCCGCATACGTGGTACAAGAAAATTATATAAGATAATGTATAAGCGTTGGGAATTGCTTGTGATATGTTTATTACCATAGCACTGTGGTATGGTGTACTACTATATACGCACTCCTCGCGCGCGCGGGCGATATACTGAGCAGCAATGAGTGGCGATGGCTTCACACTGCCACAACGCAACACGAGGAACTGGCGCACGTGAATTCGCTCCGTATTTATTGCTCGGAATATTTCATTCAATTTGGCTTCATTCATTTGCACTCGAATGAATTGTCTGCGTGTCGTTAGCCCCGAGAACGCTGCTACCTATGCTGTATACCGCTACTGCTGCCACGCTTTATATTATTTTATAAACATAAACGTATACTTCGTTTGAAAGCCACACAGTTCGTACAAGCTCGGGCGCTTTTACTCTCATAGTGCGAACAAAAATGAGCGCAAAGATTGGAATATTCATTGCTTACGCGGTTTTGATAGAGGGGCCGTACGTAAATACGTAACCATCATCTCTTATCATCGATAAAAATAAAAAATATTTATGTTATACACATCGTTGTATGTGGACGTTTCGGGCTGTGTGTGTGTGTGTGTGTTAAAGGCGCTAAAGTTCTCACAAACTGGAGGTACAAAAGAGGGGATCTGAGTTTGAAGTAGAATCAAACTACTCGCCTAATTTATTTAAAGCCTCTGATTTTGAAGTTCATAAATCATATATTTCTAGTTTATGTATTATTACTTTACATTTTCCTGTAGCGGGATTGACTTATCATCGAGATCAACATCTGGAGGTGCTCTTATGAACTACTTGCTGTTAACGTCTCAGAAGCCAAGCACACTCGCATTTAGCATCATATTCAAAAATGCGCGTCACGTTTGTTTCGGCGTACATGAAAGCTCGTATGAGCTTCAGCATACAAAATTCCAATACGTATCAATCCTCTCCGAGTACACATCCGAGATAATTTCGCGTCATAATCATCGTCATTTCTGACTGCAGGCTTGCAGTCACACGACGAACACGATCATGTGTATCGCAGTCGAGTAACATATCTGTAATCTGGCATTTCTGTCTCTTCGCGTATATGACTACTATATGTAAAAGCCCGGAGGCGGTCACTGCGCGCTGCCATGTGTGCCGCCGTCGTCCTCTCGACGATGGTCGTGGAATAATGTATCGAGCCCTCGGGAGCTACAGTCACAAAAGATAGATAAATATATTATAATAGAGTCACATATAGTCGAGCGGACTTATTCCATTTCCACGATATATATTAACGATCCGCAAGCGCGCGAGCCCTTCCACATATATAGCGACGTCGACGACGACGGCTATAGAATTATTATCACACTTTATGTAACAAACGTTGATGAATCGCATTGATCCATAAGTTTACGACTCAATAATTGCCTTTCATTATGTTACAGGTAAGAGCTCTAGGCCCTGCTGCGCTTTGACGTGCCGCGCCAATTCCATCATCAAAGACTAGTCGAAGTTGTGTGGAGAAATTAAACAGCAAATGTCGGTACGAAACTATATAATAAAATTATTCAATTTGTTTCCTGACGTACGCGTCGTACAGCGCATCGCATCGGATATAACAAACTCGTTGTGTTGCGTCGCCGAGTTGTCAGAACTTGCGTGCGCGCCCGTTAACACGTGCGCGCTACACACGCATCTAACTCTCAATGCATAACGCAAGTTCTATACTTGGTCGAAATGCCATTATTTTACTGTACATTCATAATGAACATAAGTTGGAAATCATCCCCCTCCGATATAAACTTCCCAATCATAAATAACACCATATTCTCTCTCTCTAATATGCCATGTGCGGATAGCGGAGACTACACGCACACATACATACAATTCTGCGCGTATAACGGAAATCCAGACATCCAAAGTCTCTTCTTCTCTCTCTCTCTCTCTCTCTCTCTCTCTCTATTCCTCGCAAGTCGACGCGATATCTATACAAGCAAGTGGTGGTAGTGCTGTAGAGGTGCTGATGTTGGAGCTCCCTCTGTGCACGCGCGTCCATCTCTCTCCTGCTCTCTTCTCTCCTCGAGCCACGCCATACTATACTGTGCCAACGCCGTCGTGCTGGAGCTGGAGCCGGGGCTGTACGCGCGCGAATCGGACGCGTTCGCTTGTTTCTGAACAAAAGGCCAAGCAAAGCATCGCTTTCGGGAGCTTCCACATGATATAGCTATATACTACACGTAGCAGCATTGCGGAGATGTGCGAGAACTGCTGCTCCAGACGACTACGTTTCCTTGATATATAGAACTATATCCTGCTACTATTCTCTTGTGGCGGGGGTAAAAGTGAGGGAGAAAGAGAGAGAGAGAGACGAGAGTGTGAGTACGAGAGATCAGCAGAGAGAGAGAGAGAGAGAAGAACGAGCAACAGAGAGCCCGCGCACCAGTTGGAAGAGACTTAAGTGACAGGCAAGATTGGCATCAGAAACTAACTGACAACCTCTTTAGTTGCCCTCGCGCGCGCGTCTTTCATGGGTATAAGCGCGCGCTGCGGAGAGTGAGAAAGAGAGAAGAAGGGAGACAGAGAGAGAGAAATAGAATAGTTGTGGACTAAACCACGATGAATTTTACAAGTTGCTAGTATGGATGCGCGTATATATCTATACGGGGGGTACGGTTTAACTCTCGCGCTCGAACCGGATTGGGATACTACTACTTCCACGGGGCTACTAACGTGTATAGAGCAGATCGGAAACTTATCGGGGAATTCGAACGTGTCCAGTTTTACTACCCTTCTATACAGCTCTCTCTCTCTCTCTCTCCCTTTAGAGTTAAGGAGTTATGTGAAACACTGGTTATCTGTCGATACTTTCTCTTGCAACCACACGTAACAAACAACTATATAGCAGCGGCGGCGGCGCGGATTTTACAGGGCTAAAAGCTCAGCACGAGCACGCCCGAGCACATGCTCACACACATGCAGCAGCCATGCTGTTGCATACCATATACAATAATAATGTTGCCACGCGTATGAGGGAGCGGTGGCGGCTAGCCTTTGGCATCAAAGTGAACCACCTCTCGTGTGCTTGCGTTTTTGTCGCTACTGCTGCTGCTCGTTGGTATTTCATGTTTATAAGCACGCTTATGAGTATATAGACTGCACTCGACAAAATTTTACGATAGCTAATTTTGGCGGTTCTCGATGCATTAATATAACGTCGTCGTCGTCGTCGTTGTTGTTGTTTTGAAGCTGCATACTCGAAATACCGCGCGCGATTTATTCACGGTGAATCTCGCACATATCGAGAGGAAGAGTTTAAAGTTGACGTATTCGCGCGACTATTATTCGCGACAATTAGCCGTCGTCGTCGTCGTGCTATTGTGTATACGTCATGCTTATATGCGAAATTCCTATGCCAGCAGCAGAGTCGAAACTTGATGTATATAGAGCTCGAATGAGAAACGGCTCGCGCAAGCTTCAACGTCGACACACATAAGAGTCATCCGATGTCGCTTTCATTCGGAGTCGGAACGAAACAATATACATATACGGACTACGACGAAGCCCTCCTCGCAGTTGTCGCAGTGCCACGATGCATGCGCGTATGTATATAGTGGCGCGCCGCCACACACAGACAATCGCATATATATGCACGACACACTAGAGGGAGACAGAGAGAGAATGAGCATCGCGCGACTCACGAGTTCGTAGACATCATCGCGGCAATTATCGTATCTCTCCTCCTCCTCCTCGTCGTGTCGCTTGTATATGCCAGTATATACACATACGACTGACTGAGTAGTGAACCAAGTGTATGTATATCGTATGCACCCGATGCTCTTGTTATATACATATAGCCTCTCTGTGCATGACGTTCCGATTTTGGTATGTGGAATGAGAAAGAGAGAGGATTCCGCGTGCTGCGAGTATCGCGCGCGCAATTATGCAGTACCCTGTGCCTTTGTGCAAGCTCTTACACACATGTATGCGTACTCAACTGCTGCTGCCGCTGACTACAGTATGACTTATTATCGCTCAGGAAAATCTTTTACGAGGGCCATTATAACGTGTAAATTCGAAAATCATCGGAAACGAGAGATAAAGACGCCGCCGCGGCGTATTATGAACTCGGAGTGCAAGTGATCGGTTGTGCTTGCGCGCGCTAATATATAGGATATATCATATCCTGCGAGTCTCGCGATCGCAGCAGCAGCAGCTCTCCCATTTAACACCGAGAACTGACAAGTGAATTATTAATGATTAATGCTGCATAAGCTTTTAACTCGAATGTAATATCGATTCGCTCAGCAGATAGCCCAGTTTTCAAGTATCATCTGCAAATGCTCCTCCCTCTATTCATGCGGTATTGTCGGTGGTAGCGTTGGTGGTAGCGGCGGATAGAAAGATTAATTAATTTATGGACAATTTATTCAAGCCCGAGCGCGCGCACGCTGAAATTTACGTCTCGCTCTCCTGTATAATACGTAATCGGGTTCATTAGCGAGGAGCAATATAAATGCGCGCCGGCGAAGGAGTCCCGCGCGCGCGAAAGTGTAATATGCACAATAATTGAAAATGTTTCGTTGTATAAGCAGCCGTGTACAGCCGCGTAGTATTTTCGCCCAATGACGTAGAAAAAAAAGCTCGGAGATACTTGGCAAAATTCAATACTCGCTCGCTCGCGAGAGTATATGTGTCGTTGTCGTCGTCGTCGTCGTTGCGCTCGTTTAATGAGAAAACGGCTGTGACGCCGCCGCCGCTGCAAGCTAGCTAGCTAGCTCTGAAACGCTGTTAGGGAGATTAAATGGCAATCAACTCGAGTAATTAACTATACTTGCCACGATATGTGCGCTCCGCGCGCGACGCGCCGCGTGCACACGGCGATGCTGTATACTGTATGTACGTGTCGTCGTTTGTGTACGACGATGACGGGGGGGGGGGCATCATGTATCGCATATACGTGTACTACACTCGTCTATAACGTACAAACTGCAGCGGTGCACGTCCTCCATCTCTCGCGAGCTGAGCGCTTACTATGTCGTGTATATTGTACGGGCGCGAGCGGAGGGTGTATATACATCTCTAATGGATCTCGTCATATCTGTCTATGTCTCTCTCTCTCTCTCTCTCTCTCTCTCCATAACACTCGTTCTCTCGGGCTATACGATGATATTTAAGCTTAGCCGTTGCTGGTGCAACTGCAGCGGCAGTGGCAGCTCTGATCGCTGCACTTGATATGCATGCTCGAATACGCATATTGTGTATACGGCATATGTATGCATGTACGTGAGCCTATTGGCTTTTTCGGATGTTGTACGTATACGCGGCTCACCAGTGTCACTTTGTCACACGGTCGCTTCGAGCCACGTCAACGGAATTCACGCTCGAGGCTCGATTTTTGTATTTTATCGTATATAATACATATTGATATGGTATACGAATGAACTGCGTTTATTGACGGAATAGACGCGAGAATCAACGCTTCGTTCTGCAAATGAAGAATAATAATTTTGCTAAGAATCAAGAGCTCCGCGCTGCCTTTACGTAGGCGCGCAGCAGCAGCAGAGAGAGACGATATTAACCTCAATGAAGAAATAAGATCGCGTGCGCGCGGCATAAATTGATCGGAAGTATTATGTAGGTCGAATCGGTTTCTTTTGCGAGTGGACTGTGCACGAGACGACGACTGACGGAGTATATATCGTCGTTGCCTAGAGAGGATGAGAATTTTTTTCCAGACATACGACGCCTTATAATATGATTTTTCAACGATAGGCATCGCACATACATAGGCGCTCCAAGTGTGTGTAAGCGCGAGTGACGAGCATTAACTCTCACGGCGCGTAAAAGCTCGAAATGTTGTTATTAAAAACAAAGAGCTCCGTAGCGAGGGGGGCGTACGTAAAAAAGGGCGAAAATATTAACGCGTAGCACTCGGATAGTGTGTAAACAGGACATTGAGTAGAAGTCGTGTACTGTGTTGGACGATATAGCTGCGCAGAAAAAAAGCCACTCGTGACCCGTTCAAGGCTGTTGTGTGCCTACCAGTATGGCCATAAAACAATATCCAGTATCCATAAAATCTGCATCAGCGCGAGAAATACAACGCCTTTAACGCGCAGAGCACGCATATACCGCACTATATAACTTCGAAACTCCCCCCAGCTCTTGCATATACGATCTTAACGCGCACGCGGAGAGTAAGAAGTAAGTGTATTCATTTTGCTTGTCGTGGGCTTCGGGAAGAGAGAGACGTGTACCCTGCTTGGGCTTTCTCAAGTTTGCATAATTCAATGTAAGAAAGCATGTAACGCTTGGCGCAGCCAAATGCCATTACCTTCTCAGTTACCCACTGCTCTCGACTCGGGTCCTGAAATATCATTTGTAACCAGACCCTAGATTTCTGTGTGGAGTATACGCGGTGTTGTCAATGAGCTTTGACAATTAAGATGTATTTCCACAGTGTGTAACAATTTCATGAAAGAAATTTAGTTTACAGTATTCGATTTCAAATGTAATTTCATGTCACAAAAAAAAATGTGAATGCATTTGTCAAGAATTTTTTTTTGAACGTTGACATAAATTTTTGGTTTTCGTGTTGTATTATGCAGTTTCCTTGATGCAGTAAACAAATTTCTTCCCGTGTACTTGAGGGAAAAAGTGACTCGTCGCACAAGAAGTAGAGCTTTACGAGTTCATGAAATGATCGGATCGTCAGCTGGAAATTTGTTTGCCAATCCGTTTGCGTTCGCGAGAGTTACTTTGATTTTACTCGCTCACAGGCAAATAAGGTTACTATATTGCCTTTTGCGAACTTGCAAGTGGAAAGGAGAGCAGTAGCAGTAGTCTTCCAACCTCGAATTTAACCCAGTTTCGCCGAAGCACGTCGTTTCCCACCCAGAACGTTTTACTTCGCTCATCCCTCGCCAATTTGTTTTTAATCAAGTGAAAATTGATTCTCAATTTGAATTTCATAGCATCTGAGCGCAATGAGACCCTCTCAACAAAAAAAAAGAAGAAAAGTGCATATCAAAAGGACGATTCGAGTCTTTTCTTTATATCTGAACTGACATTTTTTCCAGTTTATGCAAGTTTCTTTCTCAAGAGCGTGTCAACTCCGGGTCGCGATCTTTTTTCTCTTTCTGTAAATTATTTTCTTTGCTACGGAGCCTCAAACTTTTCGAACACTCCCGCAGAAAAAAAATATGCGAACCCTCGATATTTTAACAAAAATTTGTTCGCACGATATTTTATTTTTCCCAAAATAAGCGCTACACTGCGGCGGTAGAAATCTGAAAAAGCTTTTCAATGCCGACAAAAGTAAACTTTTTTCCTGTCACATACACATTCGCACGTGCGAAGCAGGCAGGCAGGCAGCACAGCCCGGTACACGAATCTGCATGAAAGCCTATCTTCTATTTGCCCTAGTATAACGTATATTGAGCATGGCAAACGGTAAATGGTTAGCAGCGCGTTATAGCCTATAGCAGCGTTGCGTGACTATATTTTCTCACATGCATCCGTACGTGTGTCCGTGTGAGTTCGTTCAATTTCTATGTATTGCTTTATGAGGGCCCGATGAATTGATTTAACAATTTTCAACATCCGCGCGCTCGCTTGTGTATACGTTTTCCGGACGGCGCCGCTGCTATACACACGCATCGTATGCACATGTGTATACGGACAATAAGAGCCCACAATCAAACGTAATTGTGACATTGCCATTTCGCAACGTCTCGGCATAGGTTAACTTTTTTTTTCTCTTTCTCGGCCCTGCTTGGTTATAAACTGATGTTCCACTTTTTATTGGGTGCGCTCCGCGAGTGGTGCTTGAAGAAAACAGAAAAAATTAAGCGTTACCAGGCAATGAAAACTAATTGCCTCAAATTTTTTATTAAAAAATATTCATCTCTGGTATTTTTTCTTATAAGTATAGAATTGTGTGAGAAAAAAGTTGAAAAGCGAAACGGTAAAATAGCTCGTTCACTGCCCTTTTGATGTATTCATCCTAATCTATAGAAAACTAAAGAAACAATTACGAATATTTTCATAGATATAAGCCGAACATGATACCCTCATGTTCAGAATCGTGACAGCTTTTCTGGAACCAATCTAAAATATAAAATATGATACATCTATAAAAAGAATACAAAGTTTTTCGAAATAAATCCGCGCAAAAGGATAAACTTTCAAGCGGTTTATTTACGTTTCACTTCGGGCTCCGGCTCGTGGTGTAAAATAATCGAAATATTTTCTACAAATGTAACGCTACCATTAAAGTAGTCAATTTTGAGTACAAATAATATGTCCAAAAAGGTCATGGATGTGTATGGATCGAAAAATGAAAAATTTTAACAAAAATAATGATAATAATAATAATATAAAGCCGAAAAGCCAAATGCGCGACAAAATGATTACCATCGTTTAAAATGCAACGCCGCGTCGTAACGAGTTAATCTTCTCGAACTGCTGCTGCTGCTGCTGCTGCTGCCGCCGCCTGGCTCGTATAACTCGGCTCGTGTGTGCAAAAATATAATAATTGCACGCTTACCTGCTGCGACTCTCTGCTGCTGGGCTTGCGCGAGGGGGCAATTACATACATGGCTTATTCGCGCACGGCGTGTAACGACGTTAAAAAATAAAAAAAAAAAAGAATATAAAAGGGAGTTAAGCGCTTACTACTCGTTTGATCGATTTCGATTCGTGTAACTGGCGTTGTTTATTTAAACGGTACTAGCAACATTATTATACGCGTCGTCTCTCGGTGTCGTCTTGTGTGATGGTAAAATTAGCCGATTGTGCGTACGCCGTATAAAAGTATTAAATCCAAAGGTGTGGCTGCGTGGCATATAAAAAGGCTCCGCGCGTATACGCTATTGTGTGCATGTGTGTGCGCGTTATCCAGCGTCAGTATAGCGATCCACCGCGTAGATTCTATATATAGAGTTCATTAGCCTCGAAGCGACGTTGACATTCAACACAAAAGGTGTATGCATTTATTTTTCATCGCTCGCGGTAATATTCATCAATCCTAAAACTAGCTCTATAGCTAGCTCTCGCTCTCGGTTTCGCGAGAGGGTTGCATAAATCTCGGCATGCGAGACATAAAGTATACGCGAATGCGATCGATCGACGTGTGCAGCAGCAGCAGCAGCAGCAGCAGCAAGTTCAATACGAGAAATTCCTTCGTGTGCTTTTGCAGTGTGCAGCAAGTTCGGTTGAAGTGCCTCAAGGTCTCGTGGGCGCCCGAGCCGCGCCGGAGCTTTCGCAGAAGCTTCACGAGCTGCGCGTGCTCTATATTTCACGTTTATTAGGTCATTATACTGGTCGATTGTTTCTCCTTTGCGCGCACGGATAAATATTTGAGAGTGGTGCGGTGGCGTCAGCGAGCGACGATCGCGCAATTCATTACATATACGTATTATATTATCGCGTTTATAAAGTGGGACGATTAAAAGCTCAATTTTTGTATATAAACACGCGCGTGGCTCGTACGTCGCCAACTAGCACAATCAATGATTCACGCTCGTATTACTTTCAATGATCTACGTGTGTGCCAGATTTTCGCTTTAATTCCAGTGTAAATAAACGGACTTGCGCGCGCTTATACATTGGCACGCCTTACGTTATATAGGTATTGATGCGCTCCCTATTCTCTATTTTTCATATAAGCCTCGCACGCTGAGAGATCGATGCGGTCCACGCGGCTATTATGCGAAATGCGGAGGAGCGATCGAGTCAACACTCGTATATATATACGATCGTATCGAAATCCCCCAAGATTAAATTAAGCCTTTAATGAAAGGAAAACGTAGCGTACGGGCATTCCAATGACCGGGTACTAGCTGGCATTTTCGAATATTTAATTTGAGAAAATTCCGGTATACATGCAAACAACACGAGTCGGCGATGCATCTGCTCGCTTTATAATGATTGCCACGTTATTAGCTGGGCGAGCAATTGGTCGCGGTGTGGATCGATTCTCGCATATATAATGCACATTACACGTTCATGCACACTGCAGCAGATCGTTCTCTTTCTTTTTTGGCTTCGGATACGCGCGCGCGCGCGCTTGCTTAAGTTCGTGAAAGGGTGAGAAGCCCTTCATCGTCGGCGCGCGCGCACTCTTTCTTCCTCGACGCCGCTGCACTACTTTTACATCTTACGCAGTAGGTATAGAGCAAAGACACACAAAGAACGTCCGCAAAAGTTTTATTCGCAACGGTCATCTCATTTTTTTTTTTTTTTCATTTTAATTTTTTTCTCACGTATCATAGCTGCGACATAATGTACACACACCGACTGACAATAATATCATCAAATTACTTTTGCCCTGTAGTCGCTTCAAATCCTCACTCACTCTATCTCGTAACGCAGTGGCTGGCTGGCTATTTTCATTCGGACAAAGTGAGAGCTAGAAAGCTTGCGCGCAGACACGTTATAACGCGCGCGCGTTATCTGCTTATTTTTGCGCCTCTAAGCAGACTAAAGCATGCAAAGCTGGAAAAGCCGCATATTGTGCTATGTCTACTCCTCTTTACAGCTGCAATCACGATGCGCGTGGGTGTGTGTGTGTGTGTGTGTGTGTGTGTGATCTATATCTATATATGTAGGCGCCGGCAAAAGCAGTAGCAGCAGTTGTATCATGGTGTGTTGTAGTATATGCGCAGTAGCCAACGGCGCCGGCCCGAAATAAAGCCGACCGATAGCATAATGTAGCCTTTTGCATTCGCATCCACGCAAAGCCGCACTGCGGTACGCTGGTGGTGGTGGTGGCGTCGGCAGCGGCGTAGGCGCCCCCGCTCTATACCTATATACCTGTATCTATCCGTGCTCTCTAATATGTGTATTGTACTCTGCGTTACGCGGGCCCCTTTCGGCAATCCTATGCCACCCGCCGTTATTGTTGTTGCGCCTGTGTGTGTGCGAATTTCCAAATCCCAATTCGGATAATAGCTATCCATTATGATAGTTTAGAAAGCGAGAGGGGAAAAAATTACCTCGATCGAGTTATCAGGAATTTAAAAACTCGCGCTCAATGTCGAAAAGGTATCATTATGAAAATTCCAACGATCAATCAGAGCACGTTTATTGCCATCATATACGGTCAGGTCATCACATTTTTAAGAGAGTATACGCACGACAATTTTTCATCGTGAGAGTGTACGAGCTCCTTTCTTCTAAGCGCATCGAGCAGCAAACGTGGACAAGTTTAATGGCACGTTTTTTATTGAATTTTCTTCGCATCTTTTTCTTTACGCTCGGTCAAAGGTTATAACCAGCGTTGTATAAGCGTATACACAGAGGAAACGAAAAAAAAATGCACGTCTCGTCACGTACGCGTATTATATGCGGGCATAAAGAGCCATTTTCAACGGCACGCAGGGTAAACACATATATACATACGCACACGAACACGGTCATTGTCTCCCGACGCGGCAACGACGTCACAAACGAGTGGACATTCATATCTAAACGGCTCGTGCGGTGCTTAGATAATATACCTTACCACCGCACGCCGTCTTCCCGGCCCTTTACAATTCTGTAAAGTCAAAAGATAACGTTTAATCTATATATACAGACACACAGCAGCAGCAGCTCGACGCGTTTCCTCGTACATACAGCAGCAGCTCGTGCTTATATTTACACCACGTTGATATTTGTATGGACTAATTTTGCGGGTCCAATGAGAGGTTGCTTGTACGTCTGGTGCAGAGGATTATTACATGCTTCGAGTGTTCATTAAAGGGAAAAGCATCGTCGTCGTCGACGTCGTGGTCGTCGTGGAGATTTAATATATTGTATTATATTATATAGTTTCGTCGAGCTCGAGCCGCAATTCTCTTCTGTCTCTATCAAAATCTGGTTATAAGCTCGCATCGTCGTCGTCTTGCCGTCTTATGCGCTCGACAGCATTTCTATGCATTCGCAGTGGCAGCAGCAGCAGCATCTCCTCCTTAAATTAGCTTGTACGACGACGAAGAGAGACACAACAGTTACGGACGGGCACAAGACGATGCCAAAGACTCAAGGATTTCCAAAGGGCCAAGTTACAAGCCAAGGCGTACACTGCGGTTATATAGAGCAGCAGTAGGGAGTAGTAATAGGGTTTGTGCGTGACTGTGAGGGCATTATGTATAAGATGCGGCTGGACGCGAAACAAGACGATCTGCCATAGACTTTGGACGATGGAACTCTCCAAAATATTGGATTACCTCGGGGTCGACGGTTGTATTTATGCGTATGACAGACGAATAAGATTCGAGTATACGGAGTTCTTATACAACTATATTAGAAAAATGTAAAAAATGGTTACGATTGGCATTGATATTAGCCGCGGTAATGTGAAACGCTTACATCTCAAATGAAACAAAACTAATAAATGGCCATGTTAAACAACACGATCGGGCACAGAAAGAGAGCGAATCTCGTTAGTTTGCGCGCACGTCTCGTTAGTCACACACCACACACGCATATAAGTTTGACGTTTCCGAGCGGAAAGCGTTACGGATGATTAACCACGAGCGTGCGCGCGCACGTCTGTGTATTTGTGTGTGTGTGTGTGTGTGTGTGTGTGTGTGTGTGTGTGCGCCTGCGAGTGCTATTTTATTTTTTATTTCTTCCTTTCTCTATTTGATCGATCTCGACTCGAGCTGTATACTGCAGTCAATGATACATTGTGTCGGTCCGATCGGTACTGCGCGCGTATTAGCGATTTTATTGCATCATCGCATTGACGCGACTGTGTGTAGCTGAGCCCTATTATGTAACTGTCATTGCGTGTACAGTATATACGCTATTTATGAATAAACCGTTCTGTGAAGATTATGAATACACCGACCGTGGAAGCACTTACTTAATGCTAAAACTATGCTTTTCACATTTTGGTCTCCGAAAATTCGGTCAAACGCCATCTAGAGGACGACTGAGTATCTGTGAAAAAGAACATACGTATTAGCATACGTTAAAATTTCAACACACTTGCAAGTCTAATGCGTCACTGTAAATGCGAGTATTGAAACGAAATTTTATGAAATAAAAACATTGTTTTTAGTCGATATCCTTGTAAGTACTTAAAATTTACGATTAATTTTTACAGTGATAACAAAAGTTACCTATAATAACTACAGGAAAGCATCAAACCCATGCTGGAGCATAATACCGATTTCTCAAGATGACCACGCGCGTGTGCAGCACAAGCGAGAGAAGCTTTTGAACTATCGTACATACGTTTTGTATTAAATATCGTACACGTGCCGCATGAGCTGAAGTTGAGGTTTCGTGCTCGTTATTAATTTTATGCCATCGTGCGCAAGGATTTCGAGGCTGCTGCACATACAAAAAATCGCTCGAAATTCGAGATCTGCTTTGCATTTATAGGATCGATGATGTTAAGCGCGCGTGCGAAAAGAGCGGGTTGATTCTTTCATTCCGAACGCGCGTACACGATCACAATGACCGCATCGACTGGACGAGGCGATTGACATTTCTTAATTCTCCGAAAAGTAATCGTTTTACGCGGGTGGGTCAGGCCTATATCCACGATTAAAGCTGGTTAACATCAAACTCACGTATACAACTAACAACGGAGGCAAAGCTAATGCTGCTGCTGTTCATCGCGACGACATCCGGCTCCAATGATGGTTCGTTGAAAAATTTACCAAGTGGTAATTTCAATTCAGAAGAGCGCGCCCGCATCCATCTGACTGCGAAATGAGAAATGAGGAGTATGTGTGTGTGTGTATCTAAAACGCTTCATCAAAGTTCGACCGATGCCGACGATAATAAAAACTCAATGATCCGCGCGGGAAATTTCTTTCGACTTGTAAAAAGAAAAAAATGTTGCCAAATCGACGTCGAAATACCGCACACGAGCCAAAGGTTTTTGGTTGAAATTCAAAAATTATTCACTATAGTTGTTTCCTACTAATCGGCGCCGTTCATCTTTCACTATGTCTTTTTTTGCATATAGCGTCAAGCCTTTCGAATGCAAAAGAAGTGCCGTACCCGAACGCACCTGTCGAATTCAAATGACGCGTATAACATATACGCAATTCATACATATACGCAACATACCTGAAGCATATCTTAAAAAATATATATAATACTTGGCCTTTCTGGCGCTGCACGCAGTGCACGCGAGAAGTAACAAACGGCAAAAAACCTATAAACGTGTTTTACATCGAGCCGGCGGGCCGTAGACGTATTGTTCTGCGCCGGCTCTTGTGCATATTACCATTGCATTAGAGGGGGAAGGCGAGAAGAAAAAAAGGAAAATAATATTCACGACGACTGGAGAAATAGAGGGACAATTAGATGGGCATACAGTATGAGGAGGAAAAAAAGAACAAAGCCATGCGGCACAGTACTTGCGCGAAACAAATATTAAAATTGATGAACGAGCGAGGAAAGTCGAGGCGAAATCTATTATGGCAAAATGATGAATCACAATGAATGAGTATACGTCGATACTAGAGTTCAATCTTTTTCTTTTTTTTTTTGTGCTTCGTACTCGACAACGATGACTTATCGGTCGGTAGTACGCGCTGGGATTTAATAAAAAATTAATCGAATTTCTTCGCGATGAAGTTCGTCCAAGAATTTTCTTAATCGTATATAAAATCCCATATAAATACAGAAGATTTTCGCGAAACACATTTGGCGAAGGCAGTGAAAAGGCATTCATCAAGCGTTCGTCATTCAACCCGCAGATATCGGTTTGGACAACTGGTCGCACACATATCCTCGTATTGCTGCGGCCTCCGCAAACAGTACAGTACGGGACGACGACGACTTTTTCGAGGCGCATGATTCATTGCTATAAACTACGATTACTGCCCGGGCGGCAGGTCGCACATGATATATCATGACTTTCACGCATTAACTCGAGGATATATGTATGCTGCTGCTGCGGCCTCTACAGGGCCGCAACTTTTCTTTCGTCGCGCGCGCGCACGGGCAAAAGTGTCTTCTTTGTCCTGCAAAGTTACAGCATGGATACATACGTGTGTGTGTGTGTGTGTGTGTGTGTGTGTGTGTGTGTGTGTGTGTGTGTGTGTGTGTGTGTGTGTGTGTGTGTTTGTATACGAGAGTTGTGTCAAGCGTCAAGATTTTTGAACGCGTCCGCGAGAAGAAATCCAAGAATCATTATTTTTGCCTCGTTGGAAATCTATATACGCGAAACGCCGCGGCGATCGTTTGTCATTTCGTTAACAAAACGTCGACGCGTGCTTGACGTGGTGTACCGTGTGTGTGCATTCATACAAATAGCCGCTATTACCGTACCATACGGAAAAAAATATCAATATTCAGAGCTGCAGTCATGAGTGCTCTGCGTGTGTGGCATGCATTTAAGTAAAAAAGGAGTCGCTCACGCAGTGCGCTATAAACGCGGAGTATAAAGTTGGGCCAAATTATAAGCGTAATCTGTCGGTGTACAAGCTTAAAAAAGAGCTCTCGCACCGCGGGAAAAGATAAAAACAACGATGCGACGACGACGTCGATGGCGTCGATGGCGTACTCGTATAATCAGCTTATTTTTTCGCATCACCACGTTTCGGTGCAGTTGTTGCATATATACATCACACACGAGGCCGCACTATACGTGCATATGTGTGCGAGTGTGTAAGTGTACCGTGCACATGCACGTAAGCCTATAGTTTCACAGGCGCGCGATACGACTCGTCCATCGTATATGCAGTGCGGTACAGTATACAGCATAGCACGCGCGCGGTGTACTTTTCGTGTATAATGGGAGAGACAAGGGGGCGGCGGAAGGGCTTCGTTAGATTGGATTGCCTTTTTTTATATATACACATATATACACACATATATATGCGTGCACTTCCGGTTGTCAGTCTCTCGTTGCTGTATACTTCTGCTGTGCGTGGCACTCTTTTTTTTTTTCATTTTAGTTTTTATTTCGCGTATACACACCATGATGCACGCGCGTGGGTACTTTTTATACAATACGGAAATGCTGGTATATATGAGAAATTTTTTTGGCGAGCCTCGCGCGCTGCGGTTATTAGTAATATAACAGCAGCTTCTGCGCGGGGTGCTGCGCCTATTTTTTTGTTCTGTTCTTATTCTTCTTCCTCGTGGCCGATTAAATAGAGAATCGAGATAGTCAGCGGAACGGATATTGAAAACTGTTAATATTAGGCTCGCGAATTAACGTCGACCGGATTAAAAAATAGACCAAACTTGGCGCCTATACACCATGTGAATTTCGTTTATCAAGATAAATAGCCCGGAATGGTACCTGCTATACAGCATTAGAATTTCATTCGACTCGTACTATACACGTATTTACGCGCTATACGCACATGCGCGCCCACGTAGCGCGCATCTTTCCGTTCCTTCTCGTGTTTCAATAATATTTACACGATACTCGCGCCGCGCATACGCCACACAAAGCAAACTTGTTATATACGCGCACACGCGCATATTTGTTACGTCCTCCTATATATAGAGGACTATGGCGTGGCGCGCTGGTGGTGCTGGTGCTGGTAGCACAGCGTCATAATACGCGACGATGGCAATAATAGCACGTGTCTTCATTATAATACGGTGGTTCTTAATGTCTATATACGACGATGCTATATATAATATATTCGTGCGCGCTCTAGCTAAAGTGCAGTCATGTGTGTTCCATATATATATATATCATTTGCCTTTCTATGCTAATCATAACTCGATGCTGCTAATGTAACATGGATTTGCACCTGGGTAATTTGTCGTCGTCATTCTATAGGTCGAAGTGCGTATGGATACGTGCCTGCGACTCGTTGCATATATCTCGCGGTAAACACGACTGTATAATAATCGTGTGCTTACAACTACTTCACGCGTGACTCTGTTTTTTCTACTTCGCCTCGATAGAAATTGAATTAGCACGTAGTGTCCAACGATTCGAATTCATGCTCTTTATATATCGCAAACGTTCGAGTCTTGATTGGTATTGACATCGATGAAATTGTCCCTTTAGTCCGAATTTCGATGTACATGCTAGGCTAGCGGCACTTGGCCCGTGCTATACAGCAACACAAATATATACCGAGAGCGCGCCGTAATCTAATCAACGCGCTCGTAAACACGGAGTGCGTTTACTCGGAAGAATCGAGGCTCCTCGAAATTCTTCTCGGAATCGATGATGGACAATACGTATAATACGGAGCGCAGCCCCGCGTCAAAGTCCCCACCCGCTTAATCTTGCGATTCTCTGTAAATATCGTATACGGACATGCACGCGCACGCGTGGGCGCAACGCGACCATCTGCCATTGTGGCCGTTTTCACTGTGCTATTCCTTTAGCCTCGTGGCATTGTGTGTAGCGTTCATCCCTCGCTCGGCTGTTCTGCTGTCCTTTCGGTAATAACAACAATAATTATAATAGGTATTTCGGAGCGCTGAGGCAGCAAAGTGGCTCTCGCGTACACCAGGATAGATGACGCCAATCGATTATATTACCTCGACGCGTGAACGGCCGACGATGACACACGTGTGCGCGCATCGCTGATAACGAATCTTTGCACCGCGGCGCTGAGATGTGAAATTGCGAAATTCGTTCGTAGCGTTTTAGCCATGTGAATAAAGGTGAAAATAAAATGAATCACGAGAAAGCGTAATGCAAAAAGGAATGGAGTCGATAATTTTGACTAATGCAGAATGCAATAGATACACGCGATCGCCCACCTATTATGCAGTTGTTTTATTAACGACCTCGAGTTCTGCTGCTGTATACGTGTTTTGTTTGTTCTACCTCGAACCCCTGTATATATAATATTATTATATGGGCGGGAAGATGGGAGCAGTGACGGTGCAACACCCATCGGGTTTACATCATAACGACTGTACTTCGTCGAAAATTATACCTATATGAGCAATCGTGTTTGCACTTCTTCATAAACGAACGAGTAATCAAATTTTCGCGCGAAAGTTAGGAGAGAGAGAAAAAATTGCGTATTATTGCTCTGCACGTAATGGGGGCCGAGCGCTACGATGGTCATAATTACGGCGATTGATTATTCGTCCGAACGAAGCGGAAGAATTGAAAAAAAATACAAAGAAATGTACGCTGCATTTCGAGTTTAATTCTTGTATACACAATTAAACGTGTCATCGGTTATGATTATCGTACGCTATTCATTTCTCGTATCTTTAATTGGCGTTAGAAAATATTTTTTTAGGTTTGATCCAGCCCCACGCGCCGCGGCGAGTTCGATCCTTCTTCGAAAAATTAACTCACTCACAATATCAGCACATTGTCGGAGTCTTTTACCCACCCTGCGCTGATGGGACCTCGTCGTGTTTTTACATTCGTTTATTATTTTCTTTTTTTTCTCGGCATCGAAAAGACACACACGCATTTACACGCGCGCATGTGTGTATCGCATGCCGACGACAGCTAACGTAGCGGCGACAAGAAAAATATACCAACTAATTGACGTTTGTTGACGCTTGAGAATTTCAACTGTGCGATGGTGTTTTTCTTATGGGCAGCCGCGCGCACGCGTTTCGCATATGATGGAACGAAAACTTATAATATACATTATGAATCGACACGCCGCGGTATAATTCTATTTTCGGAACGTGTTGGCTTTTAAATTAGCTCGATACACGCGTACATGTATAGCGAGAGTACAACGCCCCGTACTGCTATGCTGCAGAGATCTGTCATCGAGTTCACACATCGAGCAGCGCACGATTTTGACGATCGGTATCTACATGTGTACGTATAAGATCGATCGGATGGATTCGTCATCATTCATTCTCGTGAGTGCTCGCATGCGGTTCTGCCCGAGTTTTTCACTCGAGAACGTAATAACGATCATGATATATAAAGAGTCGTGACTGTGCGAGGATTCATAGTCTTAACTGCTCCTAGATTAATTACGGCATACGTCGTCGTTGTCGCGCGCGCACAAAGTCACGCTCTCTATTAAAGTAGGCGATATTAGGGCCACGTGAGTAGTGAGCTGCCGCTGCTTAGCTGCACGCAGAGAGAAGAGCCAATATAGATGCGCTTAATTCACGATTCAAGCGTATACGCAGCGGTACGATATTCCAGGCTATTATCGTGACTAAGAGTGACAACGTGATACTCTGTAATATAAGCGCGCGTGCTGAAATCCGGCTGAATCATAGGAGCCTTAACTTTGATCTCTTTTCTCTCTTTTTTTTTCCTTGGACGCCCTTCGTTGGACAAATAAAAATCTTTCTTTCGTCGCTCGAGCCCTGCTGCTGTGTAATCCCTCTCTTCTTTCCTCGCAACGAGACTCGCTCTTTCTCTCTTTAACAATCGAGTGTGTGGCTGTTGGCCGCCCTGCGCGCGTCTCCTCGTCATTAGCCAAGCCCACTGACCCATTACTCGGCCGGCCGACGACTATTACTACCTATACTACTACTGCTACCCCCTTATAGCCAATCGCTTTTGGCCTTCCCTGAGCACCATTCATCATTCGAGCTGGCCAGGCTCCGCCAATTACCCCAATAGTCAGCGCGCACTGTTCTCTCTCTGCGGCCGCAGTTTCTCTCGCTCTCGCTCTTCTCTTTACTGCCTACACAGGAGTTTCTCTCCTGCTATATTCGGTCACGTTTCACAGACACACACATACACGAGTAGCTCGAGCTTTTGGTCAAGAGAGTCGCAAGTGCTAACACTGCTGCTGCTGCTGCTGCCGCTAGAGAAGATGGAAAATCGTTCATAGCTGGCGATTAGAGGGAAGTCGTCGAAAATAGGCTCAGCGTGCTCTTTATTGATTTGCTCCGGGTACATACGTATATATCTTGCACGATTCGTCGAGAGGTGCCTTTGTATCGCTCACTAGCCACGCTTTTCGAACGAAAATTTGACTAATCAAACGTACATTTGTGCACGACTATATACATTTCATAAAAGTGAGAAAAAAATTGGTTAAGCCTTTTTGTCTCTGCTTTCTCCCCTCGCACGAGCGCGCGCGCAACCCTATATACTATGTAACGAGTTTTCATCGCTTGAAAACTTCGATTAAAATGCGCGAGGATGGCCCGTTGAAATTATAATGCAATATATCATAAAAGTTCAAATGCTAAAAAGGGAAGTCACGACTCGTGACGTATAAAATACAGAGCTAGGTGCAGTGCGCGCGAGGCCTTATACACCCAGGGTAACGGCGGCGGCGAGCAGGGCGACAGCAAACGAAAAGTGAATTACATAAATAATGAACTTGCAGAAACTTCCAGCATTACTTCTATTACACAAATTTGCCATTATACACTTTAGTCTACTGCCGCTCCTGTCGCTGCTCACAAAGAGACAAAGTTTCCATAATAAGAACAATAATAGAGAGAGAGAGAGAGAGAGAGAGAGAGAGAAAGAGAGAGGGAGCGAGAATGATGAGGGAGATTATGGTTGTATCTCCGAGCTTGATAATGAGTATGCATAAGAAAGATCAATGACACTGCAGGTGCACCGAGAATTGCCCTGCAAGTATTCAATTCTTGCGACGGTTAGAAAAGATAACACGTTGATAGTATTCATTCAGGATTCTCCATGTTTTTCTTTGTTTTATCGTGGAAATTCCATAATGGTATTCAAACAAACATTACATTACACAGGGATTTGAAGTAACAGTCGAGTGGAAACTATCAGTAAATTGTCGTTTAGCTAGCGCGTTAAAGTACACACGAACTCAAGTATATTTGCCATTGAACTTAGCATAATGTAAACCCTCGTATTTTTTTATTTAAAACTACGTTATAATCATGAGGAAATCAACGTTACAGTCGTGAATTTCCAATTGTTTATTCTGTGTAACGGGTAATGAGCTGGAGAAAAGGAAGCAGGGACGAGACTTCGCAATTGATAATTTTAGGTAAAGAGGGCCACTTTGCAATTAGAGCAAACATTTTAGCAACTCTATATTCGTTGGTGTGGCGCGCGATGTATATGTGTAATGAAGCCTGCACGCCGCAGTAGCGGCAACTGCCACTCCTCTATACCTCCTCTCGAGTTCTCGTGCTTTACCCAAGCTCGAGCAGCAGCGGCAGCGGCGTCGGTAAATTCATATATATCTCTCGCTTTCGTACTCGATCCAGTTTAAATTAATCTACTATAGCTTGTTTCTGGCAGTTGGCCTATTTGGTCTGCGTCTATATATATGTGTGTGTGTGTGTGTACGCGCGAGCGATGGCTCGGTGTATATTTGTTAGCTCCGAGGAAGATGCCAGAAAACGAGGACGCGATCAAACCGATGCCAGAGTATCTCTCTCTCGAAATCAGACGTGGAGTACAGGGGAGGAGGCAAAAAACACACTGACGACGTACAAATATGAATTCGCGAAATACATTCTCGGTAATAAGGTCGCGTGCAGCTTGCAGGGGGTTGACTCGTTTATGGAGCGAATCGAGTATAATTTATGTAAAGTAAATTTTGCCGAGCTTCAAAGTATATAAATTCTAAACATTACACTCAAAGAAAGAAGGTTTCTAGATGCTTTGTAAATGTATACACAACCTAGCGCGGGAAAATTATCAGTCGAATTCTCTTATACACCCCTACGGCTGCTTCTTCTCTATGTGTATAATGGTATACACAGAAACACAGACTTTACGAAGCTCTTGTACGAAGCTCTTGTAGCAAGGAGAAGTTTTCGAAGTGAATATATTGTATACATCAAGAAAACCGGTGTCTGACGCGCGAAGCTTGCGCGCGCGCGCGCGCCAGCGATTGTTCCGGCTGCACACAGTGTTGTGTATATCGGTTAGAGAAGCTGTGCGCGCCTGGAAATTGATTCGGCCGCCTCGCATCACTTTGAAATTTTACAACACAGAGAGAGAGAGAGAGAGAGAGAGAGAGAGCGAAGAGCTAGACTGTGGTATATAGATACACGCGCGCAGACGATATGATAATACACGCGCATATATATATATATACACGCCGAGGCTCGAGGCACGCGTGGCAGCTACAATGACGCTATTTCATGCTAATATCCGATATACCACCAGGCCGACGACGGTGTGCGGCAGCGTTGCGCGTCTGCGGTACGCTATTATAACTATACGACGCAAAGACGCGTGTGTACTGTATTATATATACCCGTGTGCGGCGTGTGAGGCGTCAGACAGCATCAGGAGGCAGCTTTCGTAATGCAATACTCCTGGGCTCTCTCTCTCTTGCTCTCTCACTCTCGCTGCTGCTGCTGTTGTATATCAGAGACAAGAGAGCAAAGGAGGTGGGGCGGGTGGGTGGATGATGCGGAGAAAGACACGTCGCGACGGAGAGACCCACATCGAGGTCCTCTATATAGTCTCGATACTATCATGGCGAGCAGCCAAAAGCTCTACTATACGTACCATATACCGTGTGTCGTCGCATACATATACCACACCGTCGTCTAGGCCCTTAATACGCGCTATCGCGTTACGTACTGCGTCCATATTACATACACAGAGCATATAGTCGTCGGTCGGTCGGTCGTGCTGTTTCTCCAGACCGGATATTGCTTGTTTACAAGGCCAATATACGTGGTAGATCCGCAGGATAAGGCATGAAGCATTTTAAATGACTCATTGTCTTATATATACAGAAGAGCAGCAAAAAAACCAACGAGGAAGAAAATTTCGGCCGCTATATAGCGAATCGGGTACAAAATCTATACGGAACAAATGACTTCGCAGCGGTGCAGTTCCGATGCGCCGTGCGAGAGAGAGCAAAAATAGATTCGAAAAGTTTTGCGCTGTACGTGCCTCGATCGTGCAGTACGATGCTTGCTGCTTGCTGCTTGCTGCCGTGCATGTGTAAGAATGGCCCGATTATACAATCGGTGGCAGGATCAATAAAAGCAAGGTCTCTGTTGCTGCTGCTGGCTCTGCTGCTGCGATCGCATTCGCGCGCGCGTATTTGTACGTGTGATCCACACATAATGCCGCGCGTTACGAAACTGTCGCAATCGAAACACAAAATACAAATATAGTTGTCGCCGATGGGATACATAATGAAGTGACGTATATCGCGAAGCTTTTACAGCCTCGCATAGCGTCCGTGCAGCAGCAGCAGCAGCAGTGCGCTATATTCACGCGCGCGTTAGCGTACACATATACACAGAGATAGAGATAGATATCTATACAGTGGCGGGGTCGGGTTGTTTGTTTTATTGGCAGTAAATGTAACTCGACTATCAAATACCCAGTGCATTTTAGCGCGTCGCGCGCGCGCGCTCCGAGCTATAAAACATTTGCAAATTGATTGATTGATGCTGCTGCTGCCAAGCGCTTGCCAGGGGTTTATATTTTGTCGACTATGCCAGGTGATACACGTATATCGCAATTTTATACAAATTCACCTCCCTTTTTTCTCTCTTTCTCTCTCGATTTTTGTGTGTGCAGTGGATCACCTGCACCGAACGTTGCACCACCGACGCACACACACACCGGATATACGTAGCGCCGAAATAGTTCAAGGTCGTCTGCAGCGGTCGTGCAGCTATCGATCGCACGCAAGCAGGCAGGCAGGCACAGAGAAGCTCGCTCTCGGTATATATACTCTCCGGGCCAAAGAGAAAGAGAGAGAAAGAGCGAGAGTTCACGGGGTCGGGGTTTGCGCGTCAGAAAATTCCCCTTCCTCCACTCCGTCGTTTCGCGACGTACACGACGATGCAGTAGCAGCATCAGGCGAACGCGCGCGCGGGTCATCCCCTCCACC
This sequence comes from Trichogramma evanescens, assembly GCA_902732785.1. Lineage (NCBI taxonomy): Eukaryota > Metazoa > Arthropoda > Insecta > Hymenoptera > Trichogrammatidae > Trichogramma > Trichogramma evanescens. The sequence goes on along the minus strand of CACVKI010140825.1, from coordinate 13,601 downwards.
TTTTTTTTACTCTCTCAACCATGATAGATATAAAAGCTGTATAGCATAACCCTCTTGCAGAGAAGCGTGTATCCTCTTACATCAACTGTGTTACATAAACTTTCTGGCTGCTGCTGCTATGCATATTGTTTTCAATTTTTTTTTTACTCCTACGATCTGCCATGTATACTCAATGAATATGCGCGCGGCGATATTGCAGCAAAATAGTAGACATAACAAGAAGTCGCAAATGAATACATCCCAAAAAGTTCTTTCGAGCTTGCTTGCGCGCGCGCGCCCCGGTTTATGTTTTATTGACCGCGGAATTGAAAAAGTTTGCCCGCGAGAGGATGAATGGACCGCTGCTGTAACGAAAATTGAATGTTTAAACCTGCAGCAGTAGTCAACTCTGGCGTGCGCGCGCTGTCGAATGACTCTGGCGCAAGAAAACACTTGTTAATGTATATACACGACCGATGAGAGAGCACAAAGAATCTCGAGACTGCTGCACCGCACGCTGCTCTTTCTCTACAAGTTCCTCTCTAAAATCCACTCGGAGGCTCGCGCAGCGCGCCGGTGTTGTACGCATCGAGAGGAGGAGGTATTTTATCCCATAGTTTGACGCTGTAATATGCGAAAATTGAGGCTAAAGAAGAGCGAGAGAAATGAGACAGCAGCAGCAGCAGTTCGCGAGCAAGAGCTTTTATTACCGTGTGCTTGCGCGCGAGAACTCGAGGTTTATACTACGTACTTTACGATAATACACAGCGCAGCACGTCGTTGTGTATGTATACATAAACTCGTGAACGCACATGGTAGAAAGAAAAAAAGACAGCAGCGTTACAAGCGCGTTAAATAAGTAGCGTTGACTGCGCGGCTATGGGAGCTATATATCGTATCAACGCATAAACACACACACACACTCGCGCGCGCAATTCGAAACAATTGTAAGGAAACGTCGCGTTGATGTTGTACGGCTAGGTGAAAAGTTTGCTTAATTTTCTCTTTCGGTCGCTCTGCTCGCGCTCGACGGGCTCCCTGTAATGGTACACGAGTCCATAAAAGCTCGCCGATCAATTTTAAATGACGATTTTATTTATTGATGTGGCTGCACGAGCTCGCAGAGAGGTACTTACCGGATTACTCTATTATCGGAAGGGTAGTTTCGACAAGCGACGTATCGTTCGCGGGCAATCGTCTACACAATTTCAGGTGCAACGACTCTCTCTCTATTTCTTTTCGTTTTTCATTCGTAATGACACCGCGTATGAAAAAAGCTCGCTCGCGCGCACGAATTTACAAAACGACAATGAAAAGCTCTATGTAGCTGCGCGTTCGCACGAGAGTAGTTTGCCAGCACGCTCGCCACAGCGAGTTGGGAATTTTCTGTAAAAGAAGAATGGAGTGCAAGAAAAGCTTAGCCTACTTTGAAATTAGATCGCGTTTGAGTAGCAGCAGCAGCAGCAGCAGCGGGTATGTATACTGAGCATAACGCGCGGCGCCAGCCGTACCGCATCACTGCTGTATATATACCGCCAACGCGCGTCGAGTTCCTTCATTAGCAGTAACAGCACAACACGTTGTACTCCGCCCTGTACTGCGCACACACACACATGCACAATACACACCCTCGTGTGTGTGTGTGTGTGTGTGTGTGTGTGTGTGTGTGTGTGTGTGCATACATAGGTGTGAGAAATAAACACATGTAGACTTTGTCCAGAGGTTGTGGCTCGTTGGAGTTTCCGCCGAGAGTTCGCCCTGGAATTAAACTTTTTCTCTTTATTTAAATCTTTCGGAATATATATGGTAAAAATAGATGTGAAGAATTTTGAAAAATAAAATTCGAATAATATGTTTTGAAGGGAAGGGAAAAAAAGAGAGAACCAAAGTGTTTATTAAAGAAGAATATTTACGATTATTAACGTCGAAAAAGTTCAGTTTACGATATGGGTAAAATCGCTTTACGATCTCCCCTTGGCGCGATCTATATATTGACGCACGACAACGCACATGAGCGTGCGATCGTAAATATTTTTATTGTTATTATTCTTTGTCTTTGTGCGTCGTCGTGCCCAGTGCTCGCTCTCGAGCTGGGCGAATTTTTTCGGCGATGCGTTTACGAGCTGCTCCATTATGCATGTATCATACTGAATAACAAACATTCGATACATTTTGTCTTCTCTTCTGTATAATGTGCACACTCGAGTATTAATCGAAAAACATTTATTCGTTTGTTCCAGGTAATTACACACCACGTATGATAAAAGAAAAAGCTGCTGCTGCCTTGGTAAGCGTCCATATTAGCGCGGGGTTCTCTTCTCTACCCTGTAAATAACAATCGAACTTCACGTATTATATTTCTCGCGCGCGCGCTCGCAAAGTCGCTCGGAATACGTGACGCAAGCTTCAATTTAGTGCCCCGATACAAGAGAGTATGTAACGTCGCCTCGCACACTCGCGCACACACACACACACACACACACACACAGCAAGCTCGGCTCTCGGGGCGCAAAAAGTATACACTCGAAGTCAGCTTGAGCGTAAATCACGTTTACATTGCAGTTGTCAAATTTAGCTCGTTACGTATAAACTTCTTTTTTCTGCCTTCTTTTGCTGCGCTTACGCTTTCGCACCCAAGGAGCTGTGCTGCTGCCGCTGCTGCTGCTGCTGCTGCTCTCTGTATACATTGTCGAAAGCCACTTCAATCACTTTTTTTTTCGCCCTTCTTCTTTCGTCTTCTTTTCCCTTTTATATGTGAAAACCGTCTCTCACGTGACGCGCGCGGGAGCAGGGCGCGAGAGTCGAGCCATAGCTGAAATAAAGCTGCGATTTCTGTGCGTATACACATAGACAGAGCAGACACGCGCAAGCTCGTTTTAGACTGGCTTCATTTTTCAACTCCATCGCATTTACCTAAAGCGTCTCTTGAGAACAGTTTAATCTTGTGTGTGTGTGCGTGTGTGTGTGTGTGTCTGTAATAATGTATAAGGATGGGTACGAACTTGCCTTACACACCGCTGTTGCTGCTGCCCTACAATCTTCGAATTCTGGAGAGGAAAAAAACGGAGAAGGTAAGCAGAAATGATTTCGTGCCATTCTAACCCCCGTGCTCGAACTTTTGTTCAACGATAGTTCTTTTTTTTTTTAGAAAAATTTTTGACGTTCGCTGCGCTATGTATAAAATGTCTTCTCCCCTTTCGCTCTCTTTCCCCTCTCTCTCTACATTCGATTTGCATGCGATTTTCATATAAGAAAAGAAATAGAGGAAGCTTTAAAAAGTTTTTCTCTACTATTGACGATTCCAAGTTTTCCAGGGAATCAGGATTTAAGTTTATGAAAGTCCATTTAATCAATTGTCATTCTCTCTTTCTCTATCTCTGTCTCTTCCGCTCGCTGAGATGATCAATTTTTTGCTCTTATTATCTTCCGGGAGGAGTTGTCTCCGTCGTCATCCTCGTCAATTCTTTCTCTGGACGAAATCGTCCGTACTCTCTCGTCGAACTAATTAAGTAATTATATCGCTCGCTCGTCGATATGTACATTATAGGCTTTATGTTGATATTAGTAAAGGCACCCCACGGACTCGGCTAACTATGACTATGGATAGAGAGGATAGTTGCACCCCCGCATTACACGGCTGACTGATACACCTTGATCATCGTCATTATCCCGGGCGTTATAACGCGACGCGCGATGCTCTCGATAGTGTGCAGGTATCCATGGATTATCGTCGTCGTCGTCGTCGTCGTCGACGTCGGCCTCCAGCCTGTATTGACATTTCGCTCGATTGTGCTTGTCCTCTGACGAAGCTTATAGCTGCCGCAGCCAGTCGCCGCCGCCATCGGCGTGTTATTTAAGCCAGTGTGTATGTGTGCGCGGCCTAATTACTTTTGACCGCCGCGTGCGTACACACACACGCGCACGAGGCAGCTATCTCCGGAACTACGAGTGTGATTGCGGCGCCACGGATGAGCCAGTCGATGATTTTTATTTATGACGACGATAGAGCTCGAGAAACGCATTAATTCGAATACCTCGGCCTGGCGCGTGAAATGAACTGAACCCCGCCCGCGTAATCGAGTCTCTCTGTACCGAAACGCTGATTTGCCTCTCTGTCTCTCTCACTGTGATTTCGGTACACACGCAAATATGCGACACACTCACAGTCGATCACTAATTTCGCCTGCGATATTGCGCGCGGACTCTCCAGATAAAAGGTCTCGTTACGATCCGATTAGCGGAATGCTGTTATTCATTTTGTTTTTTCCCTTCTTTTTTTTCTCTCATTCAAGCTTTTGTAGTCCTTTTGTCGTTGCGTTTCGAAAAAAAGTGTTTCAATTTTTGTGCTTTTAACCAATCTCGCGGTTCGTTGACCGATTTCTGGACGACGAGCCTATATATCTGCGCCCCACCCCGCGCGAAACAGACACAAAGCTGTAAAGACAATTAAACTTTTCTATATTCGTCGCTCGCGGATAATCGCATATATCAAGGGAACAAATCTCCATATCTATCGGTTGGCCCCTCCGGGCGAAAAGTATTTTATTTTCTTATTTTCGTGCGCGCTCGCTGCTGCTGCTGCTACAGGGCAGTTGTTGTGTGTCGCGCGCGCAAAATCAACTTTTTTTCTTTTTAAAATTTTTTCCGCATTGCCCGCCGCTGCTGCTGCTGTGCCCCGAGACCAAAAGAACCTTTTTTTCGCGCGCGCGTATTCATTTCGAAATTTATCGGATTTGTCATCGCGCGCTGCAGGCACGGCATAGAGACACTGCAGTGCAGCGCAGCACCGGCCACGCGTGTGAGTTTGGATTACTTCTTCTGTCTTTTTTAACCCATTGTTTCACCAAACTGTCGATTGCATCCGGACTACCGGAAAAGCCAAGCGTTCGCTCGCCTCGCCTCGCTCGCCGCTTCTATATACGTGTGTTTCTTTTTATTTTATTTTTTCAACCGAGATAGAGAGGGAGAGACGATTCCATTCCCTCGTCTCATCAGCGTTGAGAATTTTTTTTCGCTGCTGTTGCCATAGATTTCTCGTATGTGGGTCTGCACGTTGAGTGTAATCTACTATTTTGCAATTTTCCCGTGGAAATTCTTGCTCTCTCACTCTCTCTCTTTTCTATATATATCCAGAATCCACTCGCTTGTTATTGTTTTTATTTTCATTATTTAGTTTTTTGTAACGAAGATTTTCCTCCTCCGCTTCTACACATCTGCTGGCAATTCAACAATGACATCCCCGGCCGATGTGTCATATAGTGCACACGTCCGGGCGCGCAGAACTAATGGCTTTTCCCGAAAAATCATTTCTATATAAAAAAGTCATCAGCGATTCTTTCATCTCCTATATAGGAATTTTATTTTTTGCTCTCTGTGTGACGAGCTTTTGCCGTTACTCGATTCGCTATTAGTCGGCTAATTATTGTTCTCGGGCTCGATCTTTTTTTTTTTCCTGCCCACACACGCGCTCCACGAGAATAAAACCAACGAGTTTCCACGTCGAGCAGCCCTCGATCGGCCGGAAGCGTCGACGGGCAACGTATATAGCGCCTTTTTTCCACGCCGCTGTGTGACCGTTTGTTATACGTATATCGTACGCGAAGCCTGTGTAGGGTTGTAACAGCATCAGCACACATTTATCGTGGCCGAGAATTTAATCAAGCCACTGACGTGACACACAAAAGATCCGCCAAATAGTAATTGGCATTATATACGTTCGGAGCCAAAGAAAATTCTGACCTTTTTATATATATACTTATCATCGTATATCTATTTATAATTATCACTCACTCTTGCTCCGTCCGTCTGATAAATTCTTTTTTCTCTCGCTTTGTGGAAACTCTACACGGTGCGTTCACGCGAACCATGATAATGTACTTACCGAACTGCACGAGGTGGTGTATATAGCCTGTAATTGTAATGGGTGCTTCCATTACAAAGAGAGAAAGAGAACGGGGCAATTCATTCCGGCGCATTTGTAAAATGTAATGAACGAGCCTGTGTGTTATTACGGCTCGTGGCTTCGCTATGCATACGCGCGGCGATCGATCTAATTTTCGCGGAATCGCCGTCAACGCGCCGGAACAAACACCTTCGCGCTTTTATTACTCGCTTCATTAGTAATGGCGTCGCAGCCTATATGTATATAAAGCTCGCTGGATGGGTAGCTCTTCTTCGAGCTTCGAGCGCACGAGTCGAGTTATACATGTGCTTTTTGTTGTTGTGTGTAAAAAGCGTTGATCATCTCTCCCGCTGCCATCGCAAACTTCGTTTGTTTGTTCGTTCGTTTTCAGCTATATATCTATATAACCTACTACGTGTACACAGCAGAATATATACCCGAGTGCCGCGTGCATCGTAGCAGCATACAGCCAACAAAGGTGCTGTCGTGTTTGCCTATATATAGCATGTATGACTGCGTACACACATACATATACACAAGAGATGGGTACCTCGTACACTATCGCATATACGGGCGCACACGCGCATTCGTTGTACACATATATAGAGAGATGGAGAGAGAGAGAGAGAGAAAATGCGCGTGCCCTGAAAATTGGGATACGGGCAAGGTTACATGGTGCAGCACAGAGGCAAGAGCAGCGGCAGCAGCAGCAGCTGTACGAGATCCGAGGAGAGGAGATAGTTGGAAGAGATGAGATGCGTCGTTGATGAATATTAGATTTTGCAGTTATGAAGCTTGTTTTCGGGAGATTAGAAAAGGACTTGTGAATTGAACGCCGCCGCGCCGTCGTAATATGCCAGTCTGCTGCTGCTGCTACCGCTGCACCGTATGCAGCGGGATATAGTAGGATCTTTTGATTAAAATTTAATACTCGTAATAATTGGAAAATGGAAATTTTTTCGAGATTACTTTATGCCGCGAGCTCGTAAAATAGCTTCTCTACCCTCATCTTCTTTTTTTCTTATGGATGGATATATCCACTGCTCTCTCTCTCTCTCTCTCTCTCTTTTAACTCGTTATCTGCTTGTGAGTACGTCGTAAAAAAGTCGTCGTATATTGAAAAGTGGTTGCGCGCGCGCACACACACTTAATATATCTTACATCGTCAATTTTTCCCTTTTTAAATAAATTGAAACTTTATATATTTCGCCAGCGGCCCAAGTACATAAATTGTTGTTGCCCGGGGTTAACTATAGTATACGAGTACAACGACGAAAAAAAAAATTTCGTATTCAAAGGCTGGCGCATAGACAAGCTAGTCGGAGACTCGTTTTTTTTTTTAAATGGCAATTACCGCGGATCCAAGGCGAAACAGCTCCCCGAAGAGATCATAAAAATCAAGCTTCAATCCCTTGACCTGGCGGCGTGCTGCTCATGCTGCTGCTAGCTGCACCAAAGCTCCGGTTCTCTCTTACAAGATTATCCTAAACGTCTCTCATAAATCGATATCTCCGTCGTCGTAGCTCCTACACGTTAAAACTAAGAAGATAAAAAAAAAGTTAAGACTCTGTCGCTGCTTCCACATTTTATGTAGTGAAAAAAAAAACTTGTCAGGGTATGATAATAATAAATAAATTGAGGTAGGGGTCATCGCTCCGTGGTACGAAGACTCCGAAGTATATTGTACCAGTACCATACTTCTGACATTATTTTGACCGGACGATTTTCTTTTAAAAACTTATCAGCCGATTGGCTTTACCGCTGAAGATATCTCCTTTGTATTCGTGAAAACGAAGAAAGAAGATTTGACTTATACAATTATTTTGACTTTACTATTGCAGATTTACAGACAAAGGTAGTTGCCACCTAGCGGCAGATGCAAAACTTTTAATCTCAATTAAAATGTTTAAATTTGAGTATTTGAGTAGTTCGAATCATCATTTATTATTTAATTACCAAAGAAAATTTTATGTAAAAATATAACCTTGAATAAAATTCAATACCGGTTAGTTAAATTTTTAATGTTTGATTTTACATCAAATCTGAATAAAATTTAAGATATTTTTTATCCATGTAAACTCGGAAATTTCTGCCTGAGCTCCTTAAAATTCTCCGTGCTGTTACTGGGTCGTTCTAGGTGAATATGTATCACTTTCGTTGACCTACTCTGCACCTGCGCATGACATCTGCGACTAGATCAATCTCGTGGTTACGGTACTCAAGATGCCTATGGCCTTTAAGAGTGTAATATACGTTAGGATATCTCGTCCCGGGCTCTGTAAGCTTAATTCTGCTTCGCCAATTCATCTCTGCACGCTCTTGTTAATCAAAGCTTCGGTGCATACGCGAACCGTGTAAATCAGTTAGAACGTGTGTGCGTGCATTCGCACACGCAGAGAGATATTTGTGTGTATGCGTGTGTACGAGAGAGAAGAGCCTAGAGCCGCGATGCAAAGTTGTATTAAACTGTTGTGCAGCTCGCAGCTTTACGCCGGATGCACTTGGCGCAGTGGTTGTGCGGTTGTGGGATACAGCAGAGTTGAGTTGGCTCTGGCGCGACGTTACTCTATCTACTATACTGCTGCTGCTACAACCACTATACTAACGACGCACTGCTTCTATTCTCTCTGCTGCTGCTACTGCTGCTGCCAAGCAATGGGGAGAAATGGTGTAAAGTGATGGTGTTTGTTTGTGCAGCCACACTGCATGCATATGTATATAAACTCAGTCGCGGCGGTGTGTACGTGTGTATATTGCGCGTATGTATGTCTTGCGGCGCTAACACGCGCCCGAGCATAGTTTGTTAAGTCTCGATGATTTGTAGATTTCTACCCCCTGCACCTTATATGTATGTATAGGTGCGTGCTCGGGCACTATTTGTTTTTTGAATGTGTTTCAACCGAAAAGTTTGACCGAAGGGGCACGTTCGATTCGTCGTGTTATATATAGCGTCATTGTATAGCGCTAATCTTTTGGATAAATATCGAGACCGGTACGAAATTCGAACGCCGATCGCGAGGGCGTATACCTTTCGGCGCTTATTTTATTTCTCCATTATTGTACCTATAAATCTTGACAATAATTTTACTGGGTCTCTAGTGGTGTCCAGTTGTGTGTGTGTGTGCGCGTGCGTGTCATGCGAGCTGAAAAGAAGTATCAGAACGAGAGAAAAAAAGGAAAGAGAGAAAAAAAAATAAGAAAAATATGAAGAAAGAGAAGAACGGAGGGGTTATATCCTATACCTATGTAGAGAAACCTTAGTCAGGTGGAAGATGACAAATTGTCGAGGATTAGGTCGTCCTAGCCCGTCTATCTGGGATTTCTTCCTCTCTCTTGCACTTCTCTCTCGCTCCCTTCTTTTCTACCTCAAGATGCTGCTGCTGCTTTCTTTACTACATACACGCACATACACGTTCGCTCCATGTACCTTATAGTTGAAAGGTGTTGCTAAGATTTATATTTTTCTTCTTTTTTTTTTTTAACTACCCACGTGAGTTTTCTCTCTTTCTCGTTTTCTCTTTAAAACAAAAACTTGGATGATTACTTTCGTACACACGAGTACTGTGAAAAGAAAATCCCCGCGAGAGGACGTGTAAATTTATTATATAAATCATTTGGCGAATGATCGACGCTGCGATGCGACTACACGTTCAATACTCGTAGAAGATTGTGAATAATTTGTAGTGGCTTTTGACTATTGTGCCGCGTATTGTAATACGCTTACGCGAAAAATGCACAACTGAAAGTAATGCGCCGCATTATATATAATTACACAATTGCGAATCGACGTAATGCACCCGCGCGCAGCGATCATTACAATTAGCTAATACAACGAAATGGCAATTTCGAATGTAAATTTAGAATTCCAGGATTGTGAATATTTCACCCTATACACGATACAACTAGTCGTTACATTATAGTATATCGATGATTTATTGCCCGTGGTCATTATTTACTTATACCTCTAGTCCGCCGGCTAACCATGCCCTGCACTTCTCTAATCATTAGCTTCGATTGTCGCTCGCGCGCGCGCATATATAAATTTTTTAAATTTAAGCCCGCAAACAATCGCGTGCAATTACTCATTCGACAAATCTACCGCGCGTGTTGAAATGTTTTATCGCTCTGTATAGCAGGGTCACATTCTCGCGCGTGCGCGCACACACACACGCACATTGAATATATAAAATGCAAGTGGTATATTTGAATAAATATCAATCCAGGTCTCATTTATTAGCCAACGCCACATCGGTTGCTACTATAAACTTGATTGCCTACACAGGTTCATGTGTGTGTATAAGGGAGTTCGTATCGCATTACCACGCCATTCATTCGATCGCGTGAGTGACTTGATTATGGTCATTATTATTATTATTTTTAATCCTTCGTTTCGATGACGACGATGATTATTATATTATTTTTATATTGCGAGGCGAGCTCTAGGCCTCGCGTCTCGAGTGAATTTTTAATTTTACGCGCGTGAGTTCGGGATGTCGCGAGCATTGCCGCTTCTCCGACAACCACATGAGGTGGGCTTCCTCGTTGCCGTTGTTTTTTTTCTCATTCTTTTTTTTTGCCTCTTCATTCGGGTCCCACGTAAATAAGGCTCTCTCTCTCTCTCACTCGCGCGTAGGGCTTCGTTCGGCGTTCATGCAAACGACATGTTATATGTATAGACACACACACATACACGCAGTATAATTACTCGGGTGAGTTTTATTCAAGAGACTTCGCCTGCACTTGGCTTTCTAATTTAATTGAATAAGTTCGAGCAGCAGCAGCAGCAGCTCGCGCAGTAGTAGTACTAGGTAGCAGCAGCAGCATTCATCCTCCGGCATTGGAAGTCTTTGAAGAGACGTGAACTTTCGGTGCTTGTGCATTGTTTCCTCTTATCGTNCCCCTTCGCTCGGCAACAAAGTGCAGCGCCGAGAAACTACTACTACTACTAGTACTACTACTACGTACGCGAGGGCCAAGTGACGAAACATGAATTTATGACTTCCGTCCAGACGCCGTGACATAGACATAGAACGATGCGTTTCCCTCGCATTCACCTCTCTTATCGCTGGGCTGCTTGCACATCCATCCCCATATATATACGCGTACACGCAGAGTTATTTTTTGCGCCTCCTGCGCCGTAAGCCGCGTCGATATAATTTTGAGAGAGCATCCAGAAAAAGTCTTGCAGGTATATAGATATAGACGTACACATACTTACGGAAGTCCGTCCCGATACAAAGGTCGAATTTTTCCTAGTACACCCACACACGTACAGAATTCGCGCTCGCACATTTCGAGCTTCGATCGATGATTTACGAGCTTATACCGCTTGACTCTGTATATGTGTGCGCGCTCGTGTTTGCGTGTGTCTATATCAAGGGGGGGTTGATGAATTGCTTTTCGAGTATATGCCACCGCCGCCGAATTTCGCGCGGAAGCTGTAAAGCCGCGAGTGGCTGTTTATTGGCGGCACCGAGGAGCGAGAGTAGGTATAAAGAGCAGAGAGCGAGAGAGAGAGAGGTATGTGCCAGAGAGCATTTTTCACCCATATATATATGAAGACCATTAGAGAATCGAAAGGCTGCTGCTCTGTGCGCTGTGGCAGAGGTGTATAGAGAGAGAGAGAGAGGGTTATATATTTTTTTTCCACGAGGCGAATGATCGATCGTCATTTTTTTATCGCAAGCTCGCCGGCTCTCGTTGCGATATATGCGAGTTAATTTTTACTCTATCTCTCTTCACAGTGTGTGTTCTCTGAAATACGTCATAATCATCGTTGTCATTTTTTTTTGGTTTTTTATTCTGGCGTAATACCGGATTGGGAGGGTTGGGAGAGACGAAAAAGAGCAAAAAAAAAATATTGAAGGAGAGTCACGATATGCGCGGCTGACCTCGAGCCGAGCATCGATATCGAATTGCGCCTCGTGCAAGTTCTACTACTACAGCTCACTCGAGCGAATAATATTTCTGTTTGTCCTGCCTGCGGAATGCGAGAGTAAGAAAGAAAGAGAGAGAGAGAGAGAGAGAAAAAGAGAACCAAGAGGCCGCGCACGTATAGGATATAGTAATGAAGACGACGCGTCGTGTTGGCGCGACAGTGTGTCTGTCCTTTTTTCTCCTCTATATTCCTCTCCTATTTTTCACGTATCGCGTCTCGAAGATATCGACTGTACGCGCTGATAGCTTCACATACCCACATACACAATGGATCGATCGGCACAGCTCATTTGGACGCCCTGTGGCTCGGAGAAAGAAAAACGTTTTGTCTCTCTCGTACCTACCTTCTGTTACGCTGCTTATTTTCTCACGGATGTCGACGAAGTGCGAAAATCAAGACGTCGTCGTCGTTGTCACCCGTAATAAACAAACAGTAATTTGCGGTCTGCGTGTCAAAATCCTTCCTCATTCTTCCAATCATCGTGGGCGCGCGCGCGACCAACAGCGCAGTGGCAGCTGCTATCGTGGCCTATACATCAAAATCGCAATGGGGCTGTCGACATTTCTTCTTATTCTTTAATTTTTTTGCGGCATTTAAACTGCGTGAAATTACTTCTGTAAACGTTACAATACATAATATATCGTATTATATTGCAGTTCTGTCACCGCCGGCAGATGTCAAACGGAATTGTGTAACGGGGTATAGGATAATTTCGCCCGTGTCACACGCAGTCGAATTTAATTGCGTAACACGGTATACAAATGGTTTTTACGAAAAAAGAGTCGAACATCTCTCGCAACGAAAGAGAAGCAGAGATAGAGAGAGAGGAAAAATATGTCGCTATCATTTTAGCAATACCCCTTGAATGTATTATATACCGTCAATTCAACGGTGAGCATGGCAAAGGCAGAGAGTGTGAGTATAGAGGGCGATTTAGCTAGCTGTAAACACTGTACGGTATAGAGCCAGAGAGAGAGAGAGAGGAGAGAGTATAAGAGAGGCGCTGGCGCGTGTCCCGGTTCAGATAAGCTCTTACTGGAGTATAACGCGCCGCTTGCAGCATCCACACACACACACACCAACACAGACACACAAACGTCGGGCAAGAGAGCAACGTCCCATACATAAAGTATCCCTCTCGGGCAAGCGCGCACGGGAGAGGAAAATATACCCAGGGTTTTTCGCCTTTTCGCTTTTTGCCTCTGCTACTGATGCTGCTCGACGACTCGCGCGTTCGTTTGTGAATTTTCATCATTTTACACGTGCAGCAGCAGCAGCAGCATGCGGATGAATATATATATAAACGTTAAATCCGTTTGAATATAAGTCGATTTTCCGCCCGAGCCGAGAGCTCGGATAAGGTCAATGGGGGTATATTCGCTCATGTACCTATATTCGCTCACTTTTATGATCAATTAATTATATTAATTTTTAAAGTGAGTAAAATGAAGAAAAAAA
>CACVKI010140821.1:0-18742 GCA_902732785.1 Trichogramma evanescens | reverse complement strand
GGTCGTAGATGATGATGACAATGATAGAGAGCACTGCTTACAAGTAAATAACGCAGAGCCGCTTGGCGTACACGTGCTATGAGCAGAAGCACGGCAGAGCGAGCACTTGACAGTGGTAATGTTTTTGTTGTTGTTTACGTCACCCAAGACACTCTCGCACTGAACACACACTTTCACCGGCGATCGACGGTCCATGCCCTATGCGGCAGAGAGGTGGCAAGCGCGGCGACTGACCAGAGTTTGATGTGTGCGTGATCCGTGGAAGGGGAGCGACGGCAGATCAGGTGACAATGATGTTGGTCGAAAATCTCAAGAAAACGATGATTGAAAATAACCTCACAGTGATATTGCCTTGAGTTTCTTCGAAAAATTATGCAGTTGCAAGGGTGACCCAGCATCCAGGCTGCGGCCACTGCCTTGCAAAAGTTAGCGTGCAAGAATGAGCTGCAAACAAAAAAGCCCGGAGGCAGACTACAGCAGAAAAGCGAACAAAAACAGGAGCTCACCAAAAACGTGTGTGAACACTTACTCACAGAGAGAGAGAGAGAGGGACAGACCAAAAGGAGCAAAAAAAAGTTGACCTTTTTTTCAGTTCACTGGCCACTGGCGCTCTGCGCGGAGGATTATATTGTGTGTGTATATACATAACGTTGGGTGTGAATATACAGTAAGGAACAATTTCCTGTCGCTGACGGGACTCGAGGACGATGCGATGGTCGGTGCGGCGGCGGCGATGATGCGGTTCTCGCGCGCCATGTACCGCTGATATTTCAATAATTTTCGTTTCGCCGCAACTGGATCCGGGTTTTATTTTTAAAATCACGATGCGAATTCGACGGAGCGGCACGTTGCGCTAGTGCATTTTTAAACTGGGCAACTCCGAAGCTCGTCGTATTATATAAATTTTGCCGATTCCTCCGGCGTACCCCGCGTATTTTTCACAGTAAATTTCACCATAACGAGTCGTATAGTTGAGCTTTTTTCTTCTAGCGCAGCTACGATTATTCCGAGCTATTAAGACTAGGAGGTACTGGCAGCGATCTAGGCATACAAAGAGCTCATTTTAGGCAAATGAACAGCATCTGCGCGGGCAAAGACTTTCGATAAGCTGTTGGTTTAATCTTTTCTCTCTCTCTCTCTCTCTCTCTCTCCCGCCACTTTTACCAAGTTATTTTCTTCTATTTAGCTACTCTGGACGTAGCGGTAAACTTTTTTATTTCTTTCTTTTCTAAGGATAGAGTATACGCCCTTATTTTTTCATTATATTTTTTGTCTGAAAATCGCATAGATTTCCACAATTTTAATCATAAGGAACACAGAAGCGGGTAGCGAAATTAAATACAAATATAACATTTCACGAACAAATTTACCCTCGTTTTTATTATTTGAAGCAGCATCCTTTTCATAACTTGTACTCCTCAAGCCCGGCCCCATGTCTCTCTCCATCTCTTTCCAAGTTTCTTCCAATTCGCATTTTAATATTCATAAGAGCACAGTTTTCTGATCCGCTCTCAACGCTCCTTGACGCTATATACACGCGCGCACGGCTGTGCTATTTTTAAGGGGTCTCGTCTTCCTTTTGCTATGTCTATACGCCCGCCTCCGAGAGAAGGATGTATAGATATATGTGGGCACGCAAACGTGCGCACAAGCGACGTCGGAAAGATGCATTTTATTTTGACCAAGAAAGTCGAGTAAATATCTCGTTGAGTTTCCTTTCGTTGGCTTGGTTTTTGCTGTATTTTGGCGTATTTGAGTTTCTCTTGTGTTTACGTTTTAGCTTCTGCGCCGAGTCAATTTGTTTACAAATGAGATTCTTATTATATGCAAAATTTACATATTGTTAAAATTTGTCTACGTAATTTCGTTAAAACGTTCTTCGCTTACTTTACTTTCCTGCGATTTTCATACTCGGATTCTATTATTTCTCTTCTTATTAAATCGTTAATAATCATTTACCTGTTTGTGCGTCGCTCGATTCATTTTTAATAGTAACTAAAAAGCATATCCAGAGCTTTTAACGGTAATTAAATCGAGGAAAATAAGCCCGTTGAATTTTTTGAAACGAAAAATAACGTTGAGTGTCGTACGATATAGATACATGCACTAAAAAAGGTAAAAGAAAAAGGAGAAGAGATTCGGCTATTGCATCGGTACAAACGAACCTCTTCAGAGCTGATTTGAGCTCTTGTTCTGGCCTGCTGCATTGTTGGTCTGTTTGTTAGTCCTCTCTGTTATTTTCGAGTTGCAAATAATAACTTTTTTCAATCGGTGAAACTCAGCCTTTTGGTGCTATGGACGCAAAACCTTTTTACATAGCTGTGCATCCAAAAAAAGTATATCCCCGAGTCCATGGATTACTTCCGATGCTATTGCTCAATCGAAAGACATTGTCTATATAGTTTTCTCCTCTTTTTTTAAGAGGACTCGTGGGTTTAGTGTAAACAAGTGTTTTATCTGCTCTGTCACGTTGTTAAATTGAATGATTTATCTCTGGCATCGAAGTTTTTTGATGTTTGTTTCTTCGCTTGGTATTCGCTAACTCTATCGCGAAAATTCTCGGTTCTATGAATTCGTCGTTGCACAGAGCGATTCGTCCCTGGACTAAACGCGAATCAGTGAATACATGAGTAATTGACTCGAATTAACGGGAAACGCCACGATGCACAAACACCGAACTTACGTTCATTTTCGATTGTGCGGCTGTACAGAATGGCTCGTTATTATAAACGTCCATATAGATCGAAATTGTGAAAATATAATTTGATGTGCACTACAAAACTGCACTGCATGGATTGTTACGCCGCTGCGCCATTTATATATACTCTCACACGACTGCACCGATCGATACTTACCGATGGTTTACTCCCAGCGCAAAATAGAATATTTATGGCCGACTTGATTGCACTTCAGAAACTTTGGGTACGAGAAGCGTATAGTGGTTGGCTTCGTTGAGGCCAAATTCTCGTACACTCCTATTTCTCCCAAAAAAATCTGGGGTATGTTTATTGAAAATTCATTATCGCGTTTCATCATCGTTTTCTACGTGAAAATAATATTTTCACATATCGAGCCGAAGCTAATAACTGCCTCGTATGTTAAACTCGGCCCGAGTTCGCGCGCGCGCACGCTGTAAGAATTTTGCGATAAATTTTCGTTTTAATAAAGCAGAGTCACGCGTAAAACGAGTATATAAATTGCATGTCAAGATATACTTTGAACTTTTGAATTTAATTTACTTGTTTTATGTTTTAGGTGAGTCATTTCGCTGATTTACTAAACTGCACATATGGCCCCGCTCGATCGTAAGTAAACATTTATTCCCGACGTTTAGTAATAGCTAAGCGTTGATGTATGCGAAATGCGTAGCTCGTGCCTCGCGCCACCGTCAAAATTTCATTATACCGTAAAACAACTGCATTACAATTCACATTTAGTACGTGAAGCGCCGTTTGAATCGGTATACGCACACGGCAAAAATTGATGACATTTAATTAACGTATTTTGCAATTTTGTACATTTTGTTAGATTTTTATCCAACTCGAAATTAGATAAGGTCCGCAAAAAGCCAGAAATAAACTAAAATTCTAAATACAAAAATATCTCCACGGTTAATATTGACTCCCAGACAACTTCGACAAGATGGTACAAAGCGTACGTATGAATTTTTTTTTTATTTCTTTTCCACTCTCTCGGGCTCTGATGGAACTTTATCGAGTTTCTCTCTTGAAAGTTCGAGGTTGTGCACACTCGAAAGGTTATGGGCCGATGAGCATAAAAGGTTAACGAGGTTACGCTTGATTGATTTGTTTTACGCTGGCAGAGATATAAACGATGGGTAATTAGTCAGGCTAGGATGAGCCTCGAAGGATAGGAAAAGAGCGAAAGATGCGCGCGCGTGCAATTTGAGCTAGCTAGCTTGTGTGTGTGTGAGTGTGTGTGTGATGAAGCTGCACGATCGGGGCCGGCTTTTACACTGTTGAAACATCTCAAATGAACCAATAAACGATATCTCCGTATATCTCTCTCTCTCTCGTACGCAGAGGGGGCTCAATTTGAAGGAGAGAAAGCTTTATTATTCGCTGTTTTCCGAGGGAATATCTTGTTCGCGCATGTGTGTACACGGTTATATTCGTATACTGCACCGGCCAAGTAAATGAAAATTAAGCACTCGCTCGCGCACGAGAGAGAGAATCCCGTGAATAAGTGGCGATAATGGCATAACAGGATCGTGATTGAGAACGCGTCGAGGGCCCAGCGATCATCATCAACATGCCGTGTAATAATGACTTTATTGAGTTGTAATTTAATTGAATAAACATTTTTCGGGCTCGGGTAATGCACTTATGCGAACGGGAAGGAGAGATTCTTCGTTCGCCCCCCAGCTAGCGACGATTTCATCGATTTTTCCCCGAGTTCAAATGCGAGCCTCGATGAATATCGCCTTGCAAAAAATTCAAAAGTATACACACTGTACTCGCTCGCGCACAGAGACCAACCTCCTTGTTTGCCGGAGAGAGAAGAAATTCAATTAACGCCTCGGCTCTTCGAGGCTTCTTCTTGGGGCTACGTTATGTAAGGTAATATTTGCCGTGCAATACACGGTTTATAAATCATTTCGTTTGTTTGATGAAATTATTCTATCACATTCGTTACTCCCACAAGCTTTTTTTATCGAATTATACTTCAAAGAAATGGGTAGATCTTATAAATAGAACAAATTCGTTTTTAGTGCACAATAAGACCATATTTCATCAATTGAGAGCCCAAAAGTCAAATATTCCCAGCTTCAGAGCCTGAAATTACTTCAATGCACTTCTTTCTTATCCCTTTTTTCGCTGAGAAAGTAAAAACTTTTACAACGCCGCAGTGAAAAGTTGCGACAGTTTTTTTTTTTTTTTAATTTTTTTTCCAACGCGGGTGACCAATGAGTAAGATAGAAAAGGAAAACGACAGAGAAAAAGAGTGTAAAAAGAGTGTAACAGTTGTAGTAATACAAACACACAGTCCGCAAAGAAACTTCAACGTGGAAATAGTGTTTGCTCATCGAAACAGAGAACAGACACAGTTTTGTATGCAGAAAGAAATTTTTCCGCCGTCATTATGAAAAGAGTTGGCAAAAGGATTATTTTTCTTTCGTTTTAATCAGACTTTTTCAGAAGTTTTGTTGGACTTGCGTTATTAAAAAAAAATACACCGGGTGCGCGTTGAGCAGCAGCGCGCAGCACTCCACGGGTATATAGTTGCACAAGAACGAGAAAAAAAAGCATGTCTCTGTAAATCAATCGAGTCATTGGTTATCAATTCTGCTATTATACTCGAGAGTAGGCGCATACAAGCGCATCTCTGTGTCTGCTGCGTTAAAGTAACGCTTGGAAATAACCTAGTCATTGATTATAGCGATAGTTTATTCATCAAACTGCGAAATCATTCAATATTCAGGCCGTCCCACACAAGTCAATCCCTCCACTCGGTATCGTATAAATCTAAGCTTTGAACTTCTTTCACCTACATATATCCGAGATTTTTGCCCTGCAGCTAATTCAATACCCAAGCGATGTATGTAAGCAGTCGGTCGTCCTGCGTGTGTATCGGATAGTGCAATCTCGGCTTTGAAACTGCTAACCCAATGCAAGAGCGGAAACGGCTGAGGTTTTAAAATAAAGTGAAAAAAAAGTTCACTGACCACGCCACCAAGAGAATGTAAGCTAAAAGTTTTAACGAGTTTGCGTATCAATAACTCATAAGCATAGACTGTTTATGCCTACGCGTGACGAATGAAAGGGATGGGCAGCATCAGCATTAGCAGCAGCTCAGAGTAAAGTGAATCGCGAAAGGCTCAAGTTTATATACGAACTGTAATAACACCTAAAGCCAACAAGTCCGATGAAAGGCGTCGCGTTTTGTTTTCTTTCTATCTCTCTCGGTCTTCTTCTCCTCGCGTGCACTGCCCATTCGCGTCCTGGCGACACGATGACTGCACAGCTCCGCATCGCATATATAGTACGTATACAGACAAGTCGTAATTACTTGGCGACCCGACACACATGCCCACATGGGCATAATATACATTCGTACTCTACTCTCTGTGCGTATGTGTGCCTGGGCTAGTGTGTTTGTTTCCGGTATTGATACGCGCGGACCCTTTCGCGACCTTTGGCGACGGAATAATGCATACGTAAAAGGTCAAGGCTGAGTGTGGTACGATTTTTATCAAAAATTCTTGTGTTCTTTTAACTCGAATTCGAAGTTCGTTTATTCTCATATTTTTTAATTCTAAGATATCCTGCTAAAAAAGCGTCAAATTTAATTAAAATTCAAGGTAAAAGAAGTCATTAAAATTAAACTAATACTAAATTTTATAGAAGTTACTTTTACAGGAAATTTTCGTCGAATGCATTAGCACTGATTTATTTTTGTACATTTACTGTCTAAAAAATTCGTGAAAATTAAATTATATGTATTGTTTTTAAAACAAAAATGAACAAACAATCTAATTCTGTATTCAAATTTAAATATTTTGATTGAAAGTGTCCGTTTTGATACTGATTTATTTCTTGACTTGATTATAGAAAGAATTTATGAAAATTTAATCAAAATTAAATCTAGTCCCCACCACTAGATGACGAGTACTTTATTCTGTAAATCCACAAGTGCGAAACTATAAATATTTGTGTAAACACGGTTTCCGAAAAATTTCAGGTGTCTTTCGTCAACTTTTGACTTTTTGTTATGAAATGTATCTGTGCGGCACTATCTGAAATCTGCAAAGTGAAGGGCGAGGACTCTTGAATAAATGTAAATGTACAAACCGCTAAAATACATGTATAAGCTGTCTCGAGGGTACTTTTTTTAATTTTATTAATTCGAGAAACTCTTGAGAGTCTACTTAATATACTCTTGCGGGTAAGAGAAAGATTGAGAGAGAAGGAAAAGTGGCAAAAGATGATGAACATAACTTTGCCTTCACAAAGTTCTCTGCTTGCTGCTGCTATTGCTGCTTCTGCTACTGCGCGCTCTGGTCGAGCTCGCGTCAAACTCACGGCACACAAAACTTTATTTAATAAGGCTTTAGCCTTTATCTATTCGAGAGAACTCTGATTATATCACACCAGCTCTTGAGAGCTTCTAATTTTTCTCTCTCTAAAAATATTCATTTATCATCGTCGCGTTTGGAGTTTTATTTCAGAGATGAGATCATTTTGACGTAACCGTAAGGTGTAACGATAACAACAATGAGCGAAAAAAATAAACAAATGCATTATGTTAGATTAGTTTTGAATTGCATCAGATACTAAGAAAGTACTCGAGAAAATGATTCCTCTATTCCTGACGTAATATCGGTAGATAATGTCGAAAATAGTCGCGGGTGCGCATCAGCAACCAAGTGACAAGGTCACGAATAATTTGCATATAGACTACTTACAGGCCGAGCTGTACACACACACACACACACACACACACACACACACACACACACACACACACGCACGCATACACATACACTCACGCAGTGAGCTGCATCTCTTGAGCTTTAACGAGACGTACGCGCTCTTTTCGTCACATTGCATTCACTCAGCTGTCTCGGTGTGTCTCCTCACGTCTATCTATCTCCCGAGAAAACGTCTTTTTTTCCTACCCTTTCGAGTGTACGTGCTCGAGTTCCATCTCACGTGCAACGGTGAAGTGACCCGACTCCGGTAAGACAGGCATCAACGCCTCGGCCTCGCGAGCGAGCGAGCGGCGACAACAAACTTTTGCATCTCGCCAACTTCTTCGTTGTCGTCGTCGTTGTCGTCTTCTTCTTCTGCTGCTGCTGCTGCTGCTTTCGGTCACCCCAATTGAGGTGAGAAGTTTGTTGGGCCAGCAGCAGCATGAGCGGCACGCGTGCGGAGTGAGAAAACCGGGATACGTTGCGGAACTTGAGTATGATGTATTCTCGCCTCAGTTTTTGCGACTCTGTATATATAAAGCTTGTGACTGTTTTATGCTTAGGAATTTTTAAGGTGCTCGTTAACGAGATGAGAGAGGCTCCGTATACACGTGTGGTTTTTCAGTTTTAATGTCTCCACGTGAGTTAACAGCTATGATTTTATCACTATGAGTTTTTAAGCTCGCCCGTACAATTACAACTGGGCAAATTTAGATCGCCAAAACAAATATTAACGTTTGTCAAATTCTGACGATTAGTTTCATGCAGAATCGATTTGTTTCTTAAACAATTGACAACAAACAATACGACGAAATTACGTAACTATTACTGGCTGTAGCGATACAAATTTTCATTGATAAGCTATAGCGATTTCTCTTCGTACGATTTGCTCGGAAAATTATGATAGAAGCTTTAAAATGCTTATCACTCGTCACTTTTCGAAAAAAAAGCAGTGATTCCCAGACTTACGATTACACCTCGCTGATAAATGCATCGATGAAAACTCAAATAATTGCGTCGTGGTACGAAAAAAATCATCATATCTCTAGGTATAAATGCTACGACAATATCAAAGGTATCGATCAGTCTACTACTGCTACTCGATTTGGTTCATGTACGTCAGTAGCTGCTACTACTGCAACTAAAGCCCGCAAAATGTTTTCGCGTTACTTTTTGTCGTTTCTCTCCGTGCTCGTTTTCGCCGCGGTTATAAGCGCGAGTGCCATTCATGAGCCGAGGTTCTTCGACGACGACGACAACAGCGACGAGCTCGTAGATTCCATCGGCCTGCCAGACGTCGGCTCGGAGCTCGAGGACTTGATCGATGTGCTCGGTGGCGATCGTCACCGCCCACCGCCACCGCTAATCGGCAAAATCATCGCCGCGATCAAGAACGCGCTCAGGTGGCTGAGACGTCACTGCATCAGGGACGCCGTGCTCGAGTGCAAGCAGCACGTTCCCCACATCAAGCCTTGGCTCAAATGCGTGGTATGTGCTTAAGGCTGACTTTTATTTCGTCGTTTTTTTGAGACTTTACCCTCCTTTTGCTACTACATTTTTCCGCGTAAACTCTGATTTTGTAGAAGGAGAGCATCGTCGCACATAAAGGCAATTGCACACGTCCGCCACACCCAACTACGACCGAGAGTCCCTCCACTGAGCCGGCCGAGCCAGAGCCTGAGCCCACCGAGCCCGTCAACGACACCGTTCTTCTGTTCTAAACTCTCGACCAGCTTCGAGAGTAGTGATGCAACTGATTCGACTCTTGACTTTGTGTATCTTATGCTATAGATTAAATTATTCATTCGCAAAGAAATTTCCGCAACGCTTTTTCAATGGTCTCATTATCTCCCATGGTGTTATTATATATTCACTTATACATTCAAAGAAAAATTTACTTTGGAGGGATTGCGAATGTAGACGCGAGCGTTTCCCCGACAAACACACACACACACGTACAGACGCCCAGACACACACAGACGCTGACACATAGAGGTGCGCGCTATGTGGCAGAAGACATCTCGCTCGTTGCCGCTACCTACGAGGCGCGTGGCAAATCGAATTAAAAGCACCTACTATTATATACATGTGCCCGCATATACGCCGGCAAAAGCCTCACCTGCTTTACTCTGCTATGGCGCGTGCGTCGCATTTATTCACATTATGTATATACGTATACATACAGCTCGTTTCTGCGAAGCCCGTCTACAGCGCTTTGCTGCACTATGCGGTGATCTGTCCGCTCTCTGCGCTCGAGCTTGTGTGTATTTACACACACTCACACGGACACACATCGCGCAGAGACTCTACTCGCAACTACGTGCGCAAAGTATGCGATAATCGCATTGCGGTCTGCTAGTTGACTAGACGGATTCTACGAGCGCCGAGATATATATAGAGGGAGACGAGAGCTGCCAGGCTCGAAGAGCTGATTACTCCTCTGCCGCTGCCGCTGCTGCTGCTGCAACTTGTTTTCTACGCCTCGATTAATTACTGTTGCTTGCTCCATATGTGCGCGACATTATTTCGCGCGAGATCCGAGCGCCGCTGCTGTTCTGCTGTCTGCTCTGCTCTGCTGCTGCTGCAGCGGGTGTAATTTTACTAACGCAATATTAGCTTAGCGTGTTTAGCGTCACATGTCATTTTATGCGATATTTTAAACGACTACCAGTGATCAGCGTTGTAAAACTGTACGAGCACAGTTGCAAAATACACACGCACGTATCGCTGCCGTTTAATCGAACGAGATATAGTTTGCCAAAAAGTTCCCACAATTAACCTTGAATGTAAGGCCATAAGTACGCCCCCTCGCTGCGTGCGTGCAGCTCTAAAATATGTGTGTACAGTGCAGCGGACTGCAGACTGCATACAGCTGGGGCTTTCCTCCGCAGACTGGGCCAGTGGTGTGTTCGCGCACGGATATAATATAAGTACATACACGTTGCGCGCATACTTGCTGATTCTTCTTTATACCAATTATAAAGGCGTAATTGTTTCCTTGCAAGAAAGAGAGAGAGAGAGAGAGAGAGCCGAGGGAAAGAGAAAGAAGAGAGATAGAGCGTCAATTATAAAGCACGAGTCCGTTATTCCGAGGTTTTCTTACTCTCTCTATCTATCTCTTTTTCTTTCTCTCATTCTCTCTCTCTCTCTCTCTTTTCTCGCTCTCTCTGTGACGCGACGAGAGCTCGTGCGTGTGTGTGTTTGTGAGTGTGTATGTTTCAGTTTTGCAGACGTGATGACCTTTCTTTATGCCAGACAGTTAGATTATGATGCACCAAGTTTATGGCGTGTGTGGGTTAAACGTGCACTCAGCACAACTCCAGCCCAGTATGGCGCTTTTTTTCGAAGAGAGTCCGAGAGAGTATTCGTTCAGATTTGGCGCGCGTCAGCGTAAATAGAGGCGAACACGCGGGGTTCTTTCGGAAAGATCCGCACGTCTGGAGAAAGAGAAGATATATTACGATTGAAAATTATAACACTTCTCACGCAAGAAGGAGAGAGAATAAGAGAGAGAGAGAGAGGGAGAGAAATAAACTTTATTCGCGATCATCCTCTCGCGCGAGCTCGTCCAACAAAAAAATCATCAATTACATTCGAACGCATCAAACGGTATTTAAATGCCATCCTCACTCGGGGCCTGTCTGTGTGTACATATACTATGTATACATTTATCACTTCTCGATTCGCTAATCACTCTCGACACATGCGCGCGCGTGCACACACACACACACACATACACACGCACGAACTCACGCTCGCTCGCTCGCTTCGGCGCTTCGCGTGAAAAGTTTCTTCTGCACGTGTGCGCGCACATCGAGAGAGGAGTTCAAGAGGTTCTCAAGCCGAACACGCACACACACATCTTGACTGCGTTTTTTCGGCACGTCAACCGGCTGCTTTAATACGTATATACCTGTAAAACGTTTGTGGGTTAATGAGTAAACGCACGTACGTATATATAAACATGCGAGCTTTTCGGCCTTTGCGCCTCGCGAGATTTTTTCTTGCGTCGAGCTCGACGTACTTCAACGTTAGATCGCAAGAATAAGATTGCGTGACGTTGGGTTAAGAGGGTACACGATCGCTCGTCTCTCGATCGCTTGATTTATTGACGATAGTTTTCGATTGAGAGTCGAAGAGCTTTTATTGTTATAATATTTCTTCTACCATGAATGTACATTACAAATTACAAATGAATGTAATGAACATATCATACAATAAATAATATTCTCATAGCGTTAGTATCAGTGGAGTAATAATATATTCCAGCCGACCAAATTCTAATGTATCGTTTATTGGAATTAGCTTTAATTTGTATAATCATTTTTCTTTGACATTTGCAGATTTACATACAAAAGTACTCGCCGTCTAGCGGTGGAGACTCTCTTTGATTTTGTTTGAATTTCCATACATTTTTTCACCATTAACGCAGATATTAAATCATTATTGAAACATTAATTTTTCACATTAATTGAAACATTAATTTAAGTATAGAAATATGATTTTTTTGTTCACATTTACTTTAGCATTAATACATGTGATTTCATTCTCAATATTCAATAAAATTTAGTATCGGTTAAATACAATTTAACGTCTGATTTTACAATAAATCTGCATTTAATTTAAGGGTTTCTAAACAATTTGTATACGCTTTTTAGACTGTAAAGCTTTTTAAATTCTTTCAACAACTTTAAATATGTCTATTCAACTCGGTACGCGTACAAATACACAGGCCGAATCATGACTTGATTAAATAAATTTTATTTATTCGAGATTTTATCTCAAATTGGGAAGCTAATAACCGTAATAATAATCGTAAAGGCTTTTGCGTGCATTGAAAATCGTACTCGATTGCATCGGAGCACATTCGAACGCATGATAACGACGAAGTTGGCATCGAAATAATACGTACAGAGGCTTACTCGCATATTCCGAAAATTAACGCGACAAAAATTGCGAAAATCGCCGTGTGACGAAATAAACGACAGAAGTAACGAAAAATGATCAAGTCCATTATCGAGGCACCCGCAGTTACAATACATGCAATCACCCCGGGCTATTCTTGTATAACGCACAGAAACCAATGAAAATTCGCGACAAAGAATCGTATTCGCAGTTGTGTTTCATTCGCCCTATTGGATTATAACGACGATCTGCTATTTTTGTGCTTTGTGAGCCGCAAAAAATTTAATTTTGTCTCTGAATTATTCAGCTGTGATTTTTATATTGGTAAAATGTAATTTCTGAATCGATTTTTTTTAGACCGAGTCGGAATGTTCATATAGTTAATTATGAGTTGAAAAAATTTAATATAGTCGATAAAATTGAAGGTATTCGTTATTCGACTCGATTTTCTCATAAATTTTCCACATTATTTTCCAGAACAAAATGTTCTTTAAATTAATATTTTACAACAAAAATCCAAACATTATTCCTTATAAAGCGTATGTTAGAAAAATTAATTTTAATCAAAGTTTATAATAAATCATTCAGCTGTGTGCATATTACAGCCCAATAGGCACTTTGAACTCTGGTGAAAAAATTGTCGAATTTTTCGCGTTTCACACTTGTCTCTCCCTCCCACTCATCCGACTAACTTCATTAAATTGTCGCAAGAAACGTGTGCACAAGGCTTAATTGGCAACTCTAATTTGCTCGTTAGTACTTTGGTTCTGTTTACTCAAGCTCGACGAGTATTGCAGGCGTAGCTGCAAGCTCCTCATCGTGCATGTGTTTACATTTGTATGACATCTATGTATATACGCGAACGCGCGCGCGCGCCCGTAATACACCGACGCACGGAAGTGCAAGAAAGCCTTGATAAGGCGACATGTATGATACTTTAAATTGCAAAGTTTTAAACTAATTTACTGCGCCGAGCTCAGCTCAGGATTCGCTCCCACGCGCATTTTAATCAGAACCAAAGGTTCGAGTCACGTTTTCATTCGACTTTATTTTTTTCCCTTCAAATCGTTGAAATTTCGAGGCCAAAACGGAAAACTCCCGTATAAACTAGTCACTCAGTTAGATAGTCGACTTGATACCGCATAATCTTTAGGTTCGTTTACCTCGAACTTTGTTAAAATGCTCTCTCTCTCTCTCTCTTTCGCTCACTTATGTATGGAAGTTTGCGGGTGAAAACTTGCGCCTGCTTGAAACTCTTTGAGCGAGTTTCCTGAATTTTGGCAAGACTGTTCAGCCCGCGCGCGCAGCAGCAATAAGAAAGTCGATTAGCATCGGGCGCTAACGATAACTTTACGAGAGCTCGACATTGTTTCAACGGGCGGCCTGGGTGCATTGTTACAATATCGTATATAGATATTGCCTCGAGAACAATCTCAAGAATTCAAGAGCTGAAAAATGTTGGAAAACTGTTGGAGAAGACAATATGTGGAAAAAAAAGAGTCTGCGCATGACGCAACGTAATAATATCCGCACTTGAACTCGTTGAGAGCAATAAGCTCTCCGGGTACATGAAGCGATATTGCACTTACACACACCCACAATCTATTTCGCCTCGTAGTACTAACGGATGTAAAGTGACGAAACCACTGCGCGCGCGAGCACAACTGCAATAAAAGTTCATCTTGCGGCACCACCTTCTTTCTTTACGGCTTTCTTCTCACTCTCTTTTATCTCAGCTCCTTCGTTCGTCAGCTTTATGCATATAAATATACTTATATACCAGACACAAACGCGGACATGATGGGTCCTACTCTGTTAAAAGCAGAGAGAAAGACAGATACGCGTTATTAATTGCCCGTCATCAACGGCGTTTACAACTGTCACCCTTGAGTTATATACCATTTCTTACTTTTGCAGTAACCTCCTCATATTATTGCATTTATTTTTTTCTCGACTCCGATGGTGTTGTTAAAGTAACGATGATTCAAGTAGTTCTTTTATGAATAAGTTATAAACTTCGAACGAGACCATGACCATACGAGCTGGTGATTGTTCAATTCTGTTAGGGTTTAATATTTATGAAAAATTTTTAAAAAGCATGCCATTATCGATTTTTGCTCAAAGTTCTAATTTTTGTTTTTATACATTTAATGCCATTGAAAACGTTCTCAACGAGTTTTTAACTCTTTATAAAGCTCATGTCTTTGACGTCAATTTCAAATCGTTTTGTTGTGTTCCTATTACGTTTACTATCTTTGTGCGCATGCATATGA
Organism: Trichogramma evanescens; assembly: GCA_902732785.1. Lineage (NCBI taxonomy): Eukaryota > Metazoa > Arthropoda > Insecta > Hymenoptera > Trichogrammatidae > Trichogramma > Trichogramma evanescens. Next base: position 4,132 of record CACVKI010140821.1, on the reverse strand, counting down.
GGATAATCCTCAAGAGATGTGACTGCAACATAGATAAAGCTGAGAAAGACAAAAAGAAGCTTTCACCGTATATATAGAGAGATATTTTACTCGAGCTTTTAGAAACATAATCCACGCACAGTGGGTCATTGTTTTTCTTTTTCCTCGGAATTCAAGGGACTGTATAAATTCCACTTCGCGTGACTTCAAAAGAAAATATTTTTTATAACAGATTTACGCTCACCCGAATGAGTGCTGGACAGGATTGAATTTAATAATTGAAAGCGGCATGGAATCGAATAATACGTAACTTGTTTGCAGCGAGTTTATGAATTTTGAATGAGAAAATCTAGCAAGAAAATTAAAGCTCGAGTTAGTAACTTTAAGCCACGGTGGTCGTGAAAGTATAATGCTACAACGTTAGAAATTGTACCGTTTATATAGCCCGTGTGCACCAAGAATGAACATATACGAGTAATAATACTGTAAAACAGTTGATCTTCAACATAACTAAAATAATTCAAATTTTCTATGAAATTTTAATTTAATGCACACAAATTTATGAAAACAACAATGAAAAATCTAACTATTAACAACAATAATCTGTAAACTTCGTTAGGGCATTGTTTTCAAGTTTGGATATATACATTTTTAATCGTGACTCTCCTAACCCTCGATCTCATCTTGTTTCTCTAAAGAGAACATTTATCGCCGCCTAACAACTTATTCCGAGAGCACACATACACGTATAGGCGTGTGTACGTGTACGTGTGCAGCTTCTGGCGCTGACAGGACGCGTCAATTGCACACGCATATAATACACAAGCGCGCGCGCTGGTTCTGTGTGCTCTTTTACCCTCCGGCAAGGCGGGTGGCATGCGCGGAAAGTATCTCGCTTTGCTCTACAAACGGCACCCAACCATTGTGAGTATGTGTATGCGTGTGTGTGGCTTGAGAGAGGCCTGCATTTAACACGCTCTATACGTATCGCAGAGGCGTATGTCGTAAGGTGCTTTTGACGATTCGGGCTTTGTTTTACTTTTCACATATATATATATGTGAAATAATACGTATATATATATATATACGTGCGCGTCGGGGCTCGCGTTAGTGTGCGTGTCTGAGTGCGGATTATCGTCATCGTACGAATGAAATGCAATCTCTTTTTCTCTCTCCTGTCGAGGCTATTTTAAAGTTCAAAAAGGTCTTTGTCGTATTTAAAATATACACTCGGTTCCCTCCTGCGTGGAACACTGCGCAAAATATAATGATAGATATCTTTGTAGAGCGATTAATAAACACGTACTTCATACTTGGCAATTGCAAAATTTCACAAAGGTATGTTTGTTGTTATTAAAGGAAGTATGTACAAGGCGCGCATAATACACACCTGTTATATACGTATATGTACCTGGCAAATTGTGAAGTAGCGTAGTAATCAGCGTGAACCTCGCTCCACATAAACAGACAGCCACAGAGAGAGAGAGAGAGGGAGAGAGAGAGAGAGAGAGAGAGAGAGAGAGAGAGAGAGAGAGCGAAAACGAGAACGAGAAAAAGACATTTGCAATCGTAATAAGTCACAGTGGCAGTAGTGAATTATCCGCGGAAAGACCGCGGAGAAGAACATCCCGCGTAAGTATATATCCCGTTTCGCATCGCGAGCTAAAGGATAGATTGGCCAAATGATATCGCCGGGCTATAATATGCATACACGCAGCACGCGCGTATCATCATCTCTTATACTTTGTATGGATTAATGAATATGCATGGGCATACATCCATGTTTTCTCTCTCCCTCTATTCTCTTTCTCTAGTGTCTCTGTCTCCGTCTCGCTCTTCATTTTTTTTCTGCCCCATCGCGTGGGATATTATAATGTCTCCTTCTTGCGCGAATGTACACTATAAGGCGATTGAATCTGCAACAACCTCCAAACGTAAACACAGCGAATTCGGGGCCTCTGCCTATGCTGGTCCGTATACTATTGTTATTATTGACGCCTATGTTATACACACAGGCAGTCCGACTTCGCTGTGTTTACGTTTGGAGGTTGTTGCAGATTCAAACGCCTTATAGTGTACACAAAAGTGTGAATACCGTCCGCACGCCACCTGATAAATATAAACGCGCAGAGGCGTGAGAAGTAGCAGCGGCATAATCTGCGCCGCCGCATAGACCGGATGTTCTCGAATTATTAAGTTTATATAAAAGGATTCGATGTTCCTTTTTTTGTTTGCTCTGCACTACACTCGCGAACGAATGCAATGGTAGAAAATCGGAGCAGCAGCAGTCGGCTGTGTATATATATCGAGGCTACCGTGCGGTATATTGGTAACGTCATCGTTTCTGTTCGTTGCCGTTCGCGGCGGCGACCTATTGTTACACGGATTTTTTGTCGTCTTTGCTCTCATCCGTTATCGTATAAGATAATTACAGCATCTAAATATATACCCAATGCTAAGAAGTCCAACGGTATTTATGAATAATTTATCGTACTCGCTATTCGACTGTTATTCTTTTTTTTTTAATGTTTTTTTTCTTTTTTTTTCATTTCGATTCGCCATGTCAATATATATATATACAACTGAACAGTCGCGAGCGAGCTCCAAGCTCCACAATGAATTCGTTGCCATTTCTATGAATAACTCCCGTTAGTCGCGACACGCGCGCATCTCTCGCGACTGTATGGCGCAGCTAGCATCTACGAGCTACGGAGTTTCATTACGTTCCATATATACGCGAATCTGTCTGATAGGCGCGGTGATTTTCTTTTTGCTTTTTACCTGCGTATGACGTCTTTCGGACGGGTAATGAAGCAAAAAAGGAAAATTCCAATGGCCAATAATTCATGACATGTTAACAAACGGTACGCGTATACGTTTATATATTACGGGGTATGTGTGTGTGTACGCGCGGCATTCTGAAAAACGGAAAAATCCCAATCTATTCCCTGAATGTGCACACACGCGCGTACGTTACACGCGCGGGTAGGTAGGTAGAGCTCGACTCTATATATGCAGCGCAGAGAGAGAGAGAGAGAGAGAGAGAGAGAGAGAGAGAGAGAGAGAGACGATTGGAAAAATCCTATCACAATATAGATCTACGGCTGTGCTCGCGCGCAATATATATACCAGCGCACGTATACGTACGCGGCTAATGAAAGAGCCGTTCCCTATACTACTGCTCCACTTCGGCCATGATAATACCCTTATTAGTGATCATCTCCAATCCCGAGGCATCCGCGCGCACCAGCCAGCGCACAGCCCAGTAACTGTGCGTTATATATACGCTCGCGCGCGCGGCCAATCGGTTAAATAATTAACGGACCGCGCGCGTATACGTATTACGTATGTGTGTATCTCTTTCTCTCCTCGCGCTCTCTGCTGCTGATTCTCTCGATGGGCGGGGCACTCAATAAAGCTGTCTTCGATTACGAAAAATACATCTCCGCATTCGAGTTAAAATTTTTTCACCACGTGTATATTTATTTCTACCTTTTTGTAAACTCTTTTTCTTCGCGAAACTTGGTACACATGCACACACAAGCCGCAGCGGAATACGCTGTAAGGCATTCGCGAGCTTAACTTCTCGCTTTGGCTCACACACACACACACACACACACACACACACACACACACACACACACACGCTGCATCGAGCTCGCGCGCCCTTAATCGTATTCCACCGCACGAGGAGTTTCTCTTATTTGCCGAGGAATCGATTTAACGGCGAGGTAGGTTGGTAGGTAGGATAGGCGCGCGTACAGTACAGCACGGCATTGCACACAGGTTTACCTCGAACTTCCTCTCAATCTCGTTTTACCCGAGTTTCGAGTACGTACGTATACACGCTGTAACATAAAAGCGCGCGGCACACACAATTTCGTGTAACTTAGCGCGCGTTCTAAACAAGTCGCGCGAGGCCCTAAATGGGATACATGTGCATACAGACAGATTCACACACACACGCACGTACACGCACAGCATTCTGAACGAGAGGTGCAACCTCGAGATCGTTCAAAGAGTGAATTCCGATATAGCTCGGTGGAGATTTTGTTCGAAATTGTTCTGCTACCGCTCTTGTAATCGAGATAACAACCGTTACTTCTTTCTCTCTCTCTCTCTCTCTCTCTCTCTCTCTCTCTCTCTCTCTCTC
>CACVKI010140800.1:0-13425 GCA_902732785.1 Trichogramma evanescens | reverse complement strand
ATCGGTGACACGGCTGATAACAATTGATGAGCCAATATTATTCATATTTGGAAGATGTATACGAGCATTAGATCACGTAGCATCTCGCCAGCTGCTATCTCTATGTACACATAGTTTTAGGCAAACACAGGTATAAATGGCAACCATCGCGAGCTCACGTAGGCCACGGTAGCGCGAGATTAGGCTTAAAGAATTTTATGCAATAATTGGGTGAACGACCCGCAATCAAAGAGTGGTGTCGCAAACCGAGCTCTAGGAGGTAACTCGCTAGAGCACGTAGGCCTACCTATGGTGAAACACCTGCCGATAAGCGCAGATTAAATCGGGTATATAACCCGGCGCGAAATAACAATCGGCCCTTCTTACAGTACCGAATTTTGTACGAAACGCATCGTAGCTGATTGCCCTCTTGATCGCATTAAATCTTGTCGCGACTAAATTATAACAGTAGAATCAAAGTGTAAAATATTCTTAAGTGCAAAAATTGTAACCGAGTGTGAAAGTGTGTACTCTCCGACATAGCGAGAGCAGAGTGAATATAACGAGCCGTAAAATAAAAGAACATACATATTATAAATCTATTTTATCATATACATCAATTATTTCCCATTCCAGTCTATCCCCTCAACGCAGCACGGGTAGTAATTATTGTTCATAGAAAACATATAAAATCCTCTCTCCCCATTCTATTTGTTATGCTCCTCTATTGGGAATGTAACAAAACGGTGCGTGGATTTGTATCCGCGTAAAGTAAATGCAAATATTTTCAAGTTAGCAATAATTATTAAATTCAACAAATTTTCAAAAATTATCAATATATTGTCAATAACTGATTTTTTATAACTAACTAACTAATTTGTAATAAATATAAGGTCGTGTCCACATTTTCGGATATGGTGGTGCAGTGCGCTGGGAGGATTTGCTTCATATTAGAGCAGTGCTTTCGTTACCCGAGAAGAAGCCGACAACCTCGTGACTGTGGCTGTCAGTTTGCTCTTCTGCACAGGGTTGACATCGCGTGACAATTGGTACCACTCTTTGATATTTAAATCATGATAATCCTTTATTATTTTATAATAATTCAAATTTATTTTTATATAATTATGTATTAATCTAAATTTAAACAGCGAAAAACCGTTGCCAAGATATTGGCAAAAAATTTCTTCCTAAAAATGCGTTTGTTCCTATTTTTATGTATAAAAAGCTAATAAAATAAGACATTGTTATATTTTCTAGGTTCCACTTTACAAATATATTACAAGTTTTATCATTTTTGTCTCAAATTAAAGCAACTGCTCTGTTTTAACAATCACAGAACAAATGTTCAAAAAATTTATTGAAACCCCGAATGGAGCCAAATTTAGGCATAACTTATATACATTTTGAAAATTTCATTAAAAAGTCATTTTTCGGATTTTCGTAAACTTTTAGAAAATATTTAAATTTATTTTTACAGTTTTACTTAGTTTTTGTTTTAAACTTAAAACTGCACTGAGAATAAAAGTAGGTAGCGTTGACTGAATCGCCCAAGTCAATTCTTCCTAACTGGCGCGGTAGTAGCGGCTCAAGCCAATACAACTAAATAATTAAGTTGATTCAACTCAATACTTTGATAGTTTTTATAAGGCAGTCGCTGGAGCCGCTACTACCGGGTCAGTTAAGTAGAATTTACTTGGGCGCTTTAGTTAACACCACTGAATTTTATTCTCAGTGTAGCTGAAATTTCCGAACAAAAATTAATACAATTTTGTCAACTTATAAGGTTCTAAAAATTTTGAAAAAGAGATCAAATTCTAAAAACTCAATTTTCGGAGAGCAACGTTAAGGAAAAAAACAAAAACTGAAATTTACGAAAAATTAAAATAAATTAATTTCCCACCTATTTTAATCGTTGGAATGATAATAGTATATTTTGTAGCAAGTGCACGAAGCAGTTGACTCAACCACGAGTTGTTTTCACCCGAGCGTAGCGAGGATGCAAAGACTCCTAGATGAGTCAATTTCCTCACGGACCAGTAAAAACGATATTTTTTAACTCTGCTTGTGAGAAACTAGGGTTTTCTGACGCTCTAAAGTTACAAAACCCGTGTTTCGCGCACGCAGTATTAAAACAATCGTTTTCAATTTTCATCATCATATGAATGCTCAATGGCTATAATGAAAAAGCGGTCAGAACGAAGAAAATAGTTTTATCGAAGAGCACGTGTGGTACTTCAAATAGCAATTATGGCAGACGAGCAGCGTCACTTTACGCTTCTCATATATACACGAGAATCATTAACTTTGAATGAACAGTCAGTTGGATTTTGGTTGATCAGTTGGTTTAATTATAAAAAAAAGTTGTAACCGAGCGGTACATTCATGGAAAGTAAAAAAAGAAAGATTTTATCTTCCAGTGACAAAGTGAAAGTCACACAAAACCTTGAAAAAGGTCAAACTAATAGTTGGATGACGGTATAAATTATAATTTATTTGCATGGACTGTATCTCGTCATAGCGATTACAACAATAAAGATGACAATGTTGAAACTCATGTTCACTGCCTAGCATACTTTACATAACGTCGATTTTTGCCTGTAAATTTTTTTTGTTGCGATATGCATATAGCCGCATTGGGCTAATATAAAAAACAACATAGAGTATGTGGGGCTATTATTCCGCATGTTTTCAAATTATTTTTCTAATAGACGGTAACTTCATTAATCCATAGAAAAAAAATTTTTTGAAGGGCTTAACATCTAAAATTATTCAAAAAATAATAATAAATTATAAATAACTCGATTTACTTATTACGGCGCAGGTAGTTACTGTGTAGATTCTATTACTGTGCACTGAATATTTCAATTATTTTGTTTATCAAACTCTTTTTTAAGTTACTTACCACAACCTTTTAATATGTTCTTGATAAAATTTCACTTTCTGAATTTTGTTTAAGGTTTAATACATTTTTAAAAATTCAAAGAATAAAATTACAATAAATTAAGAATTTAATAGAGACTTTTTAAAGAAAATTGCTTGTTATAGTTTTTAAAGCTCCTCGATTCATTTATTAACTTCAATAACTTTTGATTTTTTTTCGAAATTGAATTTTTCAATATTTGGAATTTTTAATTATCATTGTTCATTTTAAATCATGTTCATCCCAATTGTAAATAATTGGATGGATATCCATGTGAATTATCTACACAGATTCCACGTGGATCGTAGATGGATACGTCGAGGATAATACAAAAAGTACGTAATCCTTGTGGATTTATGAAATATCCGCGTTGATTTTCGATGAACCCACGAGGCTTTCCACGGAAATCTTCGTTGATTTTTTATCAGTCCACGCGGCTTTCCGCAGAAATTCTCGTTGATATACGAGGATTGAACAAAAATCAACGCGGGTCAGTTCAAAATCCGCGGCGATTCACCGACGAAACCTCGCGAATGCTTCGAGCGCGTGCTCGCGAACAAGTCCGAAATCCACGAGGATTGAACTAAAATCAACGTGTATCAGTTCAAAATCCGCGGCTATTGCATTTTTTTCAAAACATGTTCGATCCACGCGGAACCCATGTCTAATACACGTGGAATCAATGCCTGATCCTTGTGGAATCTCTGTCTGATTCACGTGGATAACTAATCCTCGTGGATAGTCCACGTAAATATCCATGCAATTATTCGCAACTGGGATATTATCAAATTGATATTGTAATCTTAATTATTTTTTATTTATATTTAGAGAAAACAAAATAAAACAAGTATTTTTTCAATGCGCAGTATTAGATGCTGTGTAGATACATCCCCATTCACTCTATATTAAGAAATAGTACATTATGACACGTGTATAATATACTGTTTTATAGCACTGTGCTAAGTTCACATTTATGCTCCTTTTTCCGAGTTATAAGTCACACTTTCGAACGTGCGACATATATATGAACTTATGCCCCGCAGTACTATAAAAGTAAATCGAAAATTATTTCTTAAATTTGATAAAAATTTCCCTGTTGAATACTTTTTGTTCAATAAAGTTTCTTTGTTGAGTCAGTAATGAACTATTACAAAAGTTTATTTGTTTAAAAATAACACATACGTAGTTAACAATTTACAACTTTTTTACTCTCTTATTGTTGAATTTACAAAGAAAGCCTATTGTGCAATCAAGAGTGTCTGATATCCTATAACATAACCATAAAGTTGTCTTTATCATCTTGAAATGTCTACGAAAATCTGGAAGAAGTCATGGATTTACCGAAAAACAGGCAAATTTTAATTTTTATAGGGTTAAGACTTCAAATAAAAAATTATTGAGGGTATTTAGAAAAGAACTCATTTTAGACATTTTCAAAAGAGGCTATATTAAATAAATTACATGTAGTTAAAATTTGAAAGAAATCATCTATTTCCACGGTTGAAAAAAATTTCACGTATATCCTTGTGGACTATCCACGTGGATTAGCTTTCCACATTCATCCACTTCCACAGGACATGGATAGCACGTAGATCGGACGTCGATTCCGCGTGGATCAGATATAGATACTACGCGAATCACACCTGGTTTCAAAAATATTTTAACTCAATAGATTTTCAAATTCTCCACGTACATTATATGCACGTACATTATATATACGTACATTATTGAATAATTTTTTGAGAAATCTTCGTAGATTATTTAATAATGCACTTGGAGAAGTCGAAAATCCATTGAGTTAGAATATTTTTAAAACCATGTATGATCCTCGTAGTATCTATATCTGATCCACGCAGAATCGTCGTCCGATCTACGTGATATCCATATCTAATCCTCGTGGATATCTAATCCACGTCGATAATCTATGCGAAAATCCATGCAATTTTTTTCAAATGGGTGGTTTTAAAAATATTCAATCTTAAATTTTTATATTTTATTTGATACTTGAACCATAGACCGATGCCATGAAATAGCCAGTTTTGAAACTCCGCTGAAAATTTACCATAACATATGCATTGTATTGTTAATTAATCATTATGCAACAAATGTTTAAAAGGCGTTTTTGCCCTCAGTTTGTGCAACTGAAAACATAAGTGCCGCTTATGCTGGAAGTATTGGGCCGCAAACTGAAGAAGTGCTTCACACAATTTTTATTTTCATTGTAAGCAAAAAATAATAATATAACAAGTGTGATATTACATAAAAAGACGAGGCATAATAGTAATTTACATGCAAGTGCTATAAGTAACACTTTTTGGCGAGGTGTAGTTTAGGGCTCAAATGCTGCGAGGACTTTTATAGTACTGAGTGTCATAAGTTCACATTTTTGCCATTGACCACAACATTGTTGACGATTCGAGCAATGTTGTGTATTATAAGGTTGGAGATGTTCCGAGGCCGGAATAGATTATCCTTTCGTCTTGCGCCCTGTTGTTCATAGATCGGTCACTTTACAAACTTTGAAAATTTTTATTTATAAACTCTTAGATCGTCATTTATCTTTAATTTTAATGCATTTGTAGCCCGATGCCTCGATCAGTTTTATTTATTTTTCACTCGGCTTTTACTTCAGTTGCTTGAATAACTCCGGAACTGCAGCATGATTATCGTGAGCGTGATTATCTTTATCATCGAGCTTGCTTACATAGTTCTCAGCAGTTTATGCAAGAAAATAAACAACTTGGATGGATTATGAAGGAGATTCAATCGGTGTAAAGTGCTCTACAATAAGCGCTACACTTGTCAAACTATATAAAGGACTGCTTGTTGATTAATTTACTTACTACAATGCAACTGCGAACCAAGGCCTGCAAGCTGACAGTCATGTGTAAGCTATAAAAAGCCAGAAGATATTTGCGAGCAGAAAAGCACACGCGCAAAACAACAGACGAGATGACACACAGTACAGAAGGAGCAAGGTGACGCACACACACAGCCGAAGCGAGACGGGCAAAGCGAATCTACGACGACGAACTTTGTTGTCAAGTACTGTTTATACACAGCGCCCGCAGAAGGCACGCGTTATCATCAATAGTGAGAGTTATAAGAGACCAGAGAATAACTTTGACCGACATTCGCAAGGTAACCTCGCTAGCGAAATAAAAAACGAAGCAGACAGGGCGAAGTTATAAAATTGATACGAATAACGGGTGTGAATTTCTGAAAAGATACACAGAGTGGTGGTACCAATGAATAAATTGTGGTCTTACAGATTGTAAAATTAATATCTAAAAATGAACTAATTCCTCTTTTAAAAAATATATTTATTTAATTTAAGATATAAAATTAGAAAACGAGACTGTCTATTCGCACTTTGAAATAATCCATGTTTGGATGGACATAAGATGTTCAAACAATCTTGTGAAATTGTTATCACCTCACCTAAGATCTCTACCGTAACCATTTGCGTTCTGCAACAATATACGCGGTACCTGGGTAGCCTGGTGCTGTAGCTTCAACGGTTCGCTCTGAATGTTACGAAAAGTGAGGCGCAAATGAAAAAAAAATTTAACCCGCAAAATATACAAGAAAAGCTCACGGAAATGTCTGTATCTCACAAAGAGACCACACTAGATGCGGGTGACTTATTCCTTACTAAAATGTGTGTGTGTCTTCCTGGTACCTAGTAATAAAGTCTAGCATGCTTAGTTTGATCCCATGGGCCTTGAGGCCCAGTTTTAAAAGCGTTTTCTATGTCGAGATAGAAGCACTTAAATGAAAAAATGCAAAGAACAAAAAAGCTTTAAAATTTTTTCAAAGAATCTGCCTGAATTTTTTCAGAATTTTAGAGATCATCTACCACCCTTTTTAAGAAGTCTTGAAATCTGTAAAAGAACGTCAAATTTCGGCTTATCAAATAAAGTAATAGATGGCTGATTCCATTCTGTCGGTCAACTGTATTTTAATTGATCAAACATTTTAGGGGTCTATTTTTGTTGAACTATATGGGTATTAAAGCAATTTTTAAAATGCCTACAAGAGGCTCCTTAATCGCCAATCTTCTTTTTTAAAAACAAATTTCACGCAGATATAGAAAAAGTAATTTAAAAAAATAGAGCTCTCTACGATCATTTTTGCGCCCTGTAAATCGTTTTAAAGGCATTTGAAAATTGACAAAATTTTGATGAAATTTTTTGTTGCGATAATTTTGTTGAGTAGTGTAGTTATTAGGTAGGGAGAGTAATATTATGCCAAATCTACGTTTGATACATTTTTTAATCTGAACAATCATAAAATTGTTCGAATTGATTTCAAATGAGTTGACAATTATAAATAAAATTAAGTTCATTACCTTAATTAAAGGAATTTTTAATACAAAATAAATTGATTTAGTTTGAAAGTTTTAAAATGATTCTTTGGATAAATTAAATGATCATAATTTTTTTCAAATTCAAAACCTTTCTGTTATTTGCATTTTTTCATGTAAGTGTTTTCATACCGAGATAGAAAATTTCAAAGATTAAAAACGTACTGTGAAACCTTCTATTCATGAAGTATGAGCATAAAAAACACGAAACCGGTCATATGGACTTTTTAAAGGGATATAGCTAGAGGATTTTTCATTTTTAGGTTCAAGAAAACTTAAAAAAGCTTGAGAGGAAGGTTTTATGCAACTTGGAAGTGATACCCTAATAATTATCTACTTTTTGTTCATGGCCGGCCAAAATACTCCAGAATAAACCGTTGAAAATCTCATGAAAAGAGAAGTTTGATGAACTAAAGCTGTTGCTTTGTAGTACAAAAGTCGAGATGTCACCCATTGTATCGTTGAATCAAAGACAACCTCGTCAAGTTCGTCGTCAACTTCTTCACTGCGTTGCAGCCTCTGACTTCACAGTTGTTGTCATACTATGGCATTATATCAGTAGTATATTATCTGCTGAGCATTTAACAATCCTTCGCACAAAGTATTGAAGCAAATAAATGAAGCTCATGACACGCGATTTCCACTTTTATTTATATCTGAAGTTTAAGTGTCCAATATAATTCAATAAAAAGAGCGATGTAATGATTGGTACGAACGCGTTATAAAATTATGAACACTTCCCTGAACTGCTGGTTTAATTTAGATGATCAAAAATAAATCAATATTAAATTAAATTTAAGAATGCTGATTACATCATTATAATTCAAATTAATAGAACTGAAATAACAAACATTGATTTTTTAGCATTCGCACTGCTCAAATCATCATATTGATCATGAAGAGAAATCTGCAAAAATTAACAATTTTAGAATATCTAGATCACGCATTAATAGTGCAATTGATGTCACTGGAGTCGTATCACAGGTAATCTTATAATTTTTACTTAAATGATAAAAATAAAAAATACACCATTAAGGGAGAGAAAAGGTACCTTTTCTCCCTAATTTTCTAATGCTGTATTCAACAATTTTAAATTCTAACCATTGTAAGATACAGCTCATTTCGAACAGATAATTTTATGATTTTTTCAGTCAAATTGAATTAAATTATTCAAAATTAATATACAAGGTGCGGCAAAAGTATGGAAATCCCTAGGTATATTAGCGTAAAAAAATCAAAAATCAAAAATCACTTATTCGGCATATTTTTTCACTGGAGCCCTTAAATTTAACTTTTAATGTAACCTCAAAACTTCAGTGTCCCAAAAATCGATTTATAAAAGACTACCTCCATTTTTAATTACAGATTTGAAAAGAGCAAAAAAATTCACTTTCGAATAGACTTGAATTTTTTAAAGGTCATTTTAAGGGGCCTAAAGACCCAAATAAAACCTCCATGAAACAAATTAAACTCAAGTAATTACCCACTTGAAATACTAATCAACAACCAGGTAAAAATTTCACTAAGCTACCACGAAACATATATGAAGGGCCTAGATGTACTCAAGGCCAAACACACTACCTCAATTAGTAAACGAATTTAATTAATTTAAGAGCTTACCGGAAAGTATTTCGCCGCTGCTTATGAGTAAAAACACAGTGAAAAACGCTATAAAAAAAACCTTTTTATAAAATGCCATGAAAAAAAAACACCTTGTCGGATGCCGTGAAAAAAAATATACCTCATTGAAACGCTGAGAAGAAAAACACACCTCGTTTAAACGCCGTGAAGAAAAACACACCTCATCGAAATTCTGTGAAGAAAAACACATCTCATCGAATTACGAATTAACGTATCAGGTCGAAAATATCTTGGTTTTTCATAGAGATGTGTTTTTCTCCACGGCGTTTAAACGAGGTGTGTTTTTCTTCTCAGCGTTTCAACGAGGTGTCTTTTTTCACAGCGTTTCAATGAGTTGTGTTTTTCTTCACGGTATCCAATGAGATGTGTTTTTTTTCACAGTATTTCGTTACGGTGAGTTTTAACTCATGAGCAGCGGCAATTTATGAACAATTACTACACTCATGAATGCGCGCGCGAAAGAGACAGAATTACACAACGCTGCATAGACATTATAAAGACTTGAGCGTCAAGTTCTTATAAGTGTTTGCTGCTGTGACAGTAGACACACGCCTGTGCGGACCGTGCCGCATGTAGAGTCTATATTTCTACGATTATCGCACGCGCTCTTGTGACGTACGTACGTAAATGGTTACGACTTTTACGGAATCACACCTTATACTCAACGCGCCTAGGGTAGTTTCACTTCAAATTTGAATTCTATACGTAACAATGTAAATTGGATAAAGGTTATAAAGTTTTATTGCGTAGTATGCAACCACCCGTTGATCAAAAAACCGTTGTTACCTCTATTCTTCCCAAAAATCAAGACTCAATCGAATAATCGAGATATTTTTAAAATCACAAAACTTCTAAATATTGTCAGCTTTGAACCATCACATAAAAAAGAGACTCTCCTTAATGTCCAAACTACCAAGAGTTTAATCATACTAAAAATTATTGCGAAAAAAGCCTGTGTGTGTTGAATGCGCCAAAAAGCACCATTCAAATGACTGCCCCATCAAGGGTAAAATAAATTAGGGCTTCACGATACGATACGATATCGATAATTTACAAAAATATCGGTATCGTATCAAAAATAAAATTAAAATATCGATATTGTATCGATATCGACGATATTTTGTTATCAAGATTATTGTATCGTATTGATACGATATCGATACGATATTCAATAATATATCGTAAAAAAAGAAACAAGCTTTTTATTACATAATGAGGTATAGAATTAATTAATAATATTATTAAAACATAATATAAAAACGTGATAAAACTTTATTAAAAAAAGAATAAATTAGAATTGAGATAATTCAACTATTATGAATAAATTAGAGTTCACAGATCTGTTCTCTTTTGCTGCTTTTTGCCAACCGGTTAATACAACTTAGTTCTCTGAGGCTCTTGTCATTAAGTGAACATCTATTTTTTGTTAAAACAAGAGATGCTTCGGAAAATAACCTTTCTGCCGGTACAGAAGTTGCAGGGATTCACAGTATGTCTCTGGCTATTCGTGCTACTATAGGGTATTCGACACTGTGTAACTTCCACCATAGTAAAATATCTGTATCTGGTTCAGGTCTAAAAGAATCCAAATACTTTTGTGCTTCACTCATCCATACGACCGTCTGTTGAGGTTTGACGTAGAGGGCATTGAAATCAATTTCATCGTCGCTTGTTCGGCGTTCCTTGAATGCCGGCTCATCTGCAAAGTCTTCGTTGGCGTAGTTATTATAGTACTTCTTAAAAACCGTAATGAATTTTTTTTTTTGGTCTCACCTAACATTTCTTTAGCCCAGTCGGTTCCTTCTTCCAAGCCAATGATTTTTACTCGTGGATATAGTACAAGTGATACACAGTATATCCAGTTACACTTAATATAATGCTTGAGTAACTTGACTTTACCCCTTGTACTGATAAATTCAGTATGTGAGCAAAACATCGAAAATGTTGATCATCGGAGTCAAAATCAATTCATCTTTTTTTGAAATTGTGCTCAGTGTTAACGGTTATAAAAGAAGACTCGTGTGGATAGTGTAATTAAAGATGTTTATTATTAGTAGCGACTGTTCGCGCTCGAGTTCGTAACCAGACTGCCTGGCTGTGTACATGTGCCGAGACTAGTTGATGTCGAATACGCGTTACAATAATAACAATCAACACTCAGCTTTTCTATAAAACTTGTATTGGCGGACGCATTGTCTAAAGTTATACCTGATATTTTTTTATGGATATTATAATCCTTGGTTATTTTATAAAAAATGTTAGCAATATCAACACCAGAGTGTTTTCCGTTTGATGGTCTGAAGTCTAGTGTGAACGAGTTTAAATTCCAATTTGCATCCACGTAGTGAATAGTCACTCCATAATAGGATTTCCTAGTTTTTCCCGACTAAGCATCAACCGTGAATGCAAACTTGGATTCATTTTTGGCCAATAAATTTCGTATATTTTGTTGCATCGCCGCAAACTCTTCTTTTATCATGGTGCTTGTTTGATTCTTGTTAGGTACTGGTATTTTATCGTTGAAAAAAGCAAAAAAATTTCGTGTTTCCTTGTCATGAAAAAATTTTTCGGTAAATTCTTGAAACATAGCCACGTAACTATCATTCGATTTTTGCTCATTTTTTTTTGGATATGAAAATTATTTTGTTAAAAATTTTCTATAGATTATTGAACTGCATGAAAAAGTATTCGCATGTATACAAGATGCTTGTATTACAAGTACATGTAAAATCGCGCGCTACACTATATGAATGTCTATCGTAACGCTTTATACAACCATATAGAATACGAAAGACATTGTCTGTTGGATATCGGCCAATACAACAACAAAAAATCCGAAATGACTCCTGTATGCGCGTGTATATTTCGGTACAGACTGCGATTGCTTTTCGTATTTATTATAATGCATTTGAGTCGTAAGCATATGTCGTTGAGTAATGAACAAAAAGTGTAAATACATCAAAAATAGAGCAAAATAGAAGCAATGTATATGCCTACCCGATACTGTTGCTGATATTGCCGCGTATCTGGTATACACAGGCGGTTCCCACAACGCTATGTTTACATTTTTCTTTCATGGACGAATTCAACGACACACAAGCGAACGTCAAGGCATGAACTTGGGCAACGCGTGTAGCTCATAAAATAGACGAATGTTTGAGAACAACCACCAAGTTAATGTGTCGTCGCACTCTCGTGTCTAGGATATCACATCACATACTACATGAATAATTATTGCACGTAACTCGATGTTTTCTTGATGTGTAATGAACTAGGATAAGACTTATAATTCAAAAACTACTTTTTCAAATATTTTTTTTTGTGAGTTTTAAGGTGTGATTTCAAACCGCTCGTGTTGCTTGCCTTCATTGGTATAACAATCTTAAACTTTCCCATGGCATCTTTTCCGCATGTTAAACAAAATCCATTTTTAACGCGTTGATTTTGTCATACTCAAACAAATCTTTTAGGGATAATTTTTCATCTTCTTTCTTTGTTTCCTTATCACTTTCCTCTGTTTTTTTTAGCAGTAGCTTCTGATTCTAAAGTAGAATCGAATATTTGCATCAAACCTGAAAATATCAATTTTTACTTCGTTTTATGACCCATGAACCTACACATTAAAGAAGAAATCACTTACTACTATCACATTCTAAGCACTTTCTTTTTTCACTAGAACCTTCTTCTTGACCCGCGATTGGCTTCGAACAAAGTTCATGCAAATGTACAAACTTATTGCATAAAATGCAATTATGTTGCGAAGGCTCATGTCCGTTGATATAAATAGGACAGTTCATTTTATTATAAAAAATCCGATGATAGTTATGCTGAGCGAAGTGAAGTCATTCCTGCATGAACTCCCGTGATTTTGCAAGGGTTTTTTGTAGACGCGGTACCGTGAGTACTGCTGGATCTATCTTTTTGAAAATTTAGGAAGTTGATAAGAGAAGCTAGGCGAAGATCTGATGACATTCATAATCTCGATTGCTCAACCCTTTATGCACTTTTATGCAGTTTAGATGCATTTTTTCAAAATTATGAGAATTTGCTCAAATTTGACGGGATTTTTTTGAATAATCTAATGGGGATCCCTTAAATATGATTTTAGTTGCATTGCTTTTTTTGTTTATGCATTAAAATGCACTTTTATGCACTTTATATGCATATTTCTGAAATTATAAGAATTTTATCAAATTTGAAGGGTTTTTTTTGAAAAATCTGTCGGGGACCTTAAATATGATTGCCGTTGCATTGTTTTTTTCGTTTATGCATTAAAATGCAATTTTATGCAGAGGAGGGAAAAGTCTATCGATCTATGTGTTTGGATTATTTTTTTGACTCTTGGTAAACGTTTGCGAGCGAGCTAAACATACGACACTTTCGGCCAAAAATGCCGTAATCGCGCGGGGTGGCCGACTTATGCCGGACGCGCTCATATATGCGCAGTAATTGATACATCGGTTCAAAATACGTAACTAATTTTATTTTTCAAATTTATTGTAGAAAAATATAACTAATC
>CACVKI010140799.1:0-10204 GCA_902732785.1 Trichogramma evanescens | reverse complement strand
CTAGTATATAGAAATATCATTAAATATATCCTACGATAATTATATACGAAAGCCGAAATGGAGCCCATCACAAAGCTTCCTCTATGAGGAAGCAATTATACTGAATTGTACTAACAAGGAGACCACCCCAGCTCCGGGTCATGGATTTTCTCCAAAATTTTTTTGGGGTCTCCTGGTACCCAATGTTGAAGCCCCCTGTGCTTAGTTTGATCTCATGGGCCTTAGGGCCTTAGGGCCCATGAGATCAAACTAAGCACAGGGAGTTTCAGTATTACGTACCAGGAGACCCCAAAAAAATTTTGGAGCAAATCCTTATGGTTTATCACGTAATTTAAAACTTTTAATCTTAGGTGGTGTGGAAACAATATATACGTACGTCATAAACATCGCAATACTGATATAAATATGGCCTTTTAAAAACGTATTTTGTGGTCCATTTTGTGTTAAATGTCCATTTTTTAAATAAATGTAGACTAAAAACATCAAGTGCAAAAAACCTTAAAATACGCACTTATAAAAGATAAACCCATTTTTTTATTACAAAATGAAATATCTCATCCTAACGGGGGGGTTGGCGAGCGGAGCGAGCAGGGGGACGCAGCCCCCCTAGTATATATCGACACTCTCCACGAAAAGTAACACGTTTGTGTATTAATTTAAATGGAAACGTGTTACTCTTCGTGGGGATCGTCGATATATATATATAGCACACAGAAAAAGAGTCCTGAAGCAGATTCTCAAAGCAGAGACTCTAAGATTGCTCGTACCCTCCACACATTATACATAGGCGTCTGTTTTCTGTCAGTACCGATTGTAAAGCCGTTTTTGATTTTTGTTCCCTGTGATATAAACCGATGTCAAACATGGGCATTTTTTCTCTTCTTTACTGCATTGAGATACATAATCTCAAATTTGATAGATTTTTTCGAGTTATCTCACACATCTGTCAAAACGAAAACATCAACAGATTAAAAAATATTGAAAACATTTTTTAAATTTTTTTTCACTACGAAACTTCAAATACGTGACCTCAAATTTTTTCAGATTTTAGATTGGTTTGAAAAATCACGAAAAACGTACTTCAATATAAATTAAAAATGTTGTACTTTTTAGAACGAAAAAAACCTTGTTTTGTCCTGATTATTGAATTTTCGTTGTCATGAGTAACAATAAGGTGGATGCATGTATCAAGTAATGATAGGCATACATTTCGAAGCTAAAAATATACTATTGCAACTGGTTTCAGTTAATATGAATATTATTTCTTAGTTCTCAGTTGACTTGGCGAGATATCCAGCACTTGACAGTTTTAACTTCTAAGAGAAACTCATTATTCGACGCAAAAAATCGTTTTCACTGGAAAATGAATGGAGTAGGATTAGAATTTAACCATCTATTTGGGTATGGGGTACTCGATGCTGGAGCTATGGTTGCTCTTGCAAAAATTTGGAAAACAGTACCACCAAGATATCACTGTCAAGCTGGAAGTATTCAAACAACGACGTAAGAGCATGATTATACTTTTAAATATCTATTTCATGAAAAAAAAATGTAACAAACATTTTCTCAAAATTGTTATACTCTATTCACTTGTACAAATTTTTTTTACATATGTCTGATTCTGTGTTAAATTATAGGGTGAATGCGCCATATTTCGGACAGTTAAGAAAAAATGTTTCTTTACTCATTTACAGAGCTTGTGCACGGAGTTTGAAAATTTTTCTAAAAATACCTTTTGATAGAAAAAAAGTAACCTTTCGAATTAGTACATACACTTGGCCAAAAAATGCTGGTGATATTTTAAAAATGTAATTAAAGCCATAAAAGTACGAATCGTCCAAACAATAACATTTATAGAATCGAAAAAATATTTTATTGCGTCAAAATTTCGCATTTATTTCTATTTATTTGAATAATATCTCAGGGTGGCCGAAATATGGACGGTGGTCGGTAATAGGCACATTCACCCTATGCCAATTTTTATTCCTGCAATTATGAAAAAATTTTTGTTTTCGATGCTATAAAAAATCCTAAATAATATTTAAAATTTTTGGGACAGCCTATCATCCTTTTTCTGAGGCTTTAAGTTGTTATCTGTCTGAACTTCATTCTAATTGTTAAAACATCTTTCATCTCAGCCTAAAGTGACATATAGAAAAGAGTACAAAAAAAGTTTTTTGCTGAAAAATGTTTGAAATTTTCATAAAAAATCTTAAATATGATCTGACAAGGAGGTCACTACAATTTTGGGTGTCAGCTTCCTATCAATAGTATATTGCTGCCCTAGTCCGTCAAAAACAGAAAAGTCCCAGAGTACGTGTAATTAGCGGCTGAGGCCGATGAACACGTGCTCAGGGGGTTTCTTTTTTCGCGGCTTAGGCCTGTATACCATTTTTCATATCCAGTGGCCCGAAAGTCGCTCTTCCCCTGATAAAAATAGTATATCAGATCTGTTATAAGTTCTGGTGAACGCACATCAGATCTTATGCCAGATCTTATATCAGAATTTGCATACGATAATCGACATCAGAACTTCATCAGATCTGATATCAGATCTGCAGTCAGATCTAACATACCATTTTCACCTGGGTCCCGCTTTGCACAGCGGCAAGGAAGTAGTCGCTTTCAGGCCGCTGGTATGGAAATAAGTATATAGGGCTTCATTATTATATAGCAGAAAGCTAAAAAAAAATTTGGTAAGAATCTGTCACCCAGAGCTGAAGTGATCTCCTTACGAGTATTGTAAAAGCTCGCTTCTATAGAAAGAAACCTAAAACTCAAGAGTGCAACTCAGCAAGCTTCTGCAGTACTCAATTCATTTTTTCTGAAAATTTGAAGTAAAAAAACTTTACTGTGCTTCCTTCCTATATGCCACTCTAAACTAAGAGAACATTTCTGAAAATTCGTAATTAGCATAAATTTTGGTAAAAATGAAAACTTTGGACCTCTGGAAAAGGACGATAGACCGTTCCAACAATTTTAATAGACCGGCGACCCATGTGACTTCAAAGTTTTATTTTCCTTTAATTTCACTGATAGTCAGCCATATAGACCTTTACTTAGAACATCGTTTTATAAAGTTTTGATGAGTTTCAGACATATGATTTAAAACCTTCAATTTAGAACACATTCACTTCTGTGATTTTTAAATCTAATGGTATTTATTAAATAATGATTTTATTAATTATTATGGTTTGTTGCAGTGAAATACCAAGTGATCGATCGTATGTATTTAAAATCAGAACAGATGCGTGTGCAGGTACTGAATACGCTGTAAATTACCTTGAACATGTACAGGCAGTTATTTCGGTTAATGCTACACGTCGAGGTGATCTAGAATTGTTTTTAACATCTCCAATGGGAACAAGGTAATTCAAAAAGCTAAACTTTTTTAAATAGCAAGACTTAAATGAGGGATGAACTGAAAAAAATTCTTTAATGGATTTTCCAGGTCAATGATTTTAAGTAAAAGAGTTAACGACGATGATCGTAAAGATGGCTTTACAAAATGGCCATTCATGACCACACACTCATGGGGAGAATACCCACAAGGAACATGGTTACTTGAAGTAAGTTTAAGTGATTTAAACATTTACGCTTAGAATCAATTCGATTAAATATTATTAAAAATTATTTTCAGGTGAGCTTCAATTCCGAAACTCCACAACACGGCTGGATCCGTGAATTTACGCTAATGCTACATGGTACACGAGAACCACCTTATGTAGGCTTACCAGTCGCTGATCCACATTCTAAATTAGCGATTGTTAAAAAAGCCCACGAAGAAAGAAATGTTGCAGAGTAAAGTCTAACTCTTATTTTTACGTACCGAAGGCAAACGAATTTTATCGAATAAAGTAAATCCTTTATTAAAAGGATTGATTTTCTTATAAAGTAATTGGCCCAATGATATTTTAATTTTCTCCACTTGAAATTTTAGAAATGTTTTTTTATAATTTTTTTTTGTTAAATAGCAGGTCTGATGTGATCAATGTTCAAAGCGAAAGCCCAAAATTATACATAAAACTTTATCACTAATAATGCGAGTAAATACAAAAGATAACTTAAAAATATATACTTCACTAAACATCATCGTGAAAAGACTTTTTTAGTACAAAGAATCAAAGTGTAAATGAGCAATGATTGTTTAGAAAGTAAAAATCCAGACCAAATAATATTGCTTTTAACTAATTATTAATTTTTGATATAAGAATCGGCCGTAAATGTTTAATCTCACAAACGC
Organism: Trichogramma evanescens; assembly: GCA_902732785.1. Lineage (NCBI taxonomy): Eukaryota > Metazoa > Arthropoda > Insecta > Hymenoptera > Trichogrammatidae > Trichogramma > Trichogramma evanescens. The sequence goes on along the minus strand of CACVKI010140799.1, from coordinate 5,961 downwards.
TACGTAAAATATTATACAGTTGTATGATTTCATTTGGCCATCAGGAAAATTTTATTTAAAACATGAATTTAAATTTTTTAAATGTTTTATTACATTATGAATTACCATGCTATATTTTTATCTTTATTGCCTAACATATTCATGAATATTGGTAATAAAATATTATTGATTGTATTTATAATATGTCAGTATGGATTAAAATGTATGGATTGAAAAAAAATGTATGAAATTGTTTCAAATGTTTAAAAACTACCTCATCGTTCGACGAGAATATTTATTTATATTGAATGAGATGTTAGAAATTTGCAAAGTAAAAAAACCTTTAGTCTTTTCTGACAAATGTATACAATTTTTTCATCTAAAATAAAGGTATTATTCAGTTATTATAACTTTTAAATTATAAGACAATTTTATTTCAAATTTAGTGTCTTCCACCCAAAATTTTTCATTGATATTTATCAGACTTAACATAATATCCGGCTTGACTATTGTAAATCAATATTTAATGTATTTTGATTTTTTTTGTCAATTTAAAACGCCCATTTCGTCTTTCCGTATCGTTAAGAGCGTCCAATACGAAAAAACTGAAAGAACAACTTAAAAAAAAAAAAATGAAACTCTCATTACTTGTCAAAACTACTATTTCTAACGACTTTGTTTTGTTAATACATTAATTTCGCTTATAAGTATATTATATTTGCTTGTACAAGTTAAAAAATGTATTTACCATCCTAGCAGTCTAAAGGTCAAGTTCTATAATAATGCATTTTAATTTTAAAAAAAATTAATCCTGCTTGTAGGCATGTATTGCTAAAAGATGAAAGTAAAAATGTAAAAAAAACAAATTAAAACTTTGATTATAATTTTTAGAATATATCAGATATTACTAGACTGAACTATTTAATAAAGTCAAACTTTTGTTTTTGCACCTTTAGTATTGAGTGAGCACATTATTTTGCATGCTAGTCGTGCAAACGAATGATTTTGGGAACAATTTTAGAACAGAACCGATAGTAGTCATTCAGTGTAATTAAAAATTATCGATGAAATTCATTTCAACAGAATTTATGAATCTGAATAAATATTGATTTATGAATATTAAAGTTGATGTGATTATAAAGAAGGAAAAAAATATTGTTATTGAGGAAATATTATCATATGATTATGTTATTCGAAAAATTGTAAATTATCTGATAAAATATTATTTTATATTATAATGTAAAGGTAATTTTTAATAAATTACGCTATGAAATTTTGAAGAAATATATAAGTCCTATTTGAAATAGACATGACTCATATCAGTTCTAGTATACTACAATTAATGGAATCACATTATCCGAGCGAATATCAATATTGAAAGTTAATTGATAAAGTTTTTATTGAATGTTTGCAGTCAGATTCTGCAACGATGTATCTTTGTATATTTTAGTTTTCTTTCTTGTGATTATATTTTAAATACAACAATAAAAATGAATTATTTTGAAAGTACTGCATAAAATTCTATGGGAACATTTTTATTTAAAGTAGAAATGACTTTTCAGATTTGCACAACACTGTGATTAATTAAATAATTACTACAGAATAATTCTATCAGAGAAATAAAAGATCATTTGTATCAAAAGTGATCGCCAAAATCTTTTTATTAAATAAAATCTATTCATTTTCGATATAAAAATCATTTACAATTCTTTTACCACAAGAAGTACTTTTTACAATATTGTTCAACACACAAAGCTAATGATGTATGAGCCTCTTCTATTTATTAAAGTATTTCGGAAAATAAAAATTAATGTTTCTTAAGTATTTCTTTTTAAATTTATTTTTTTTTAAGTAAGCAAAATCTGGCATCCAATACGATCTATTTTAGAAAAAAAAATTGAAAATATTGTTAATTATTTTTCTACAATTTTGATAAAAGAGGAAAGCAGTCAGAAGGTCGAGAAAATATTAAAAACAATTGATATAAGAAGTATAAAACTCATCAAGCGAGTTAATTTTTCAATATTATAGAGTACAGTTAGATGCAGTGTTCTAGCTCGAGGCTCTTTTAGAGAGCGTTGAGTCACCAATACATACCAGAGCCATTTGCCACAAACATGAGGCTTGAGCGCTTGCGCAATATCAAACCGGCGATGCTGAACAAGTGGGGGCAATCGCATGCACTCACGTACGATCCTCTCTCCAACACAAGCTGCTTCATCCCCCGATGTGACATGCTCTTTCGCTAGCCAGTAAATATTGGTCAGTGAATTCGTGCACCCTCAGCTGGCTGCTACGACGTGAATTTTCGTTAAGGATTATTATTCGAGCAAACAATATTTTTTTAATAAATTCATACATATATAAACACCGATGAATTTGCCATAAAAAAGTATTGTTTTTTATAAATCGTTTGCTTCTTTTAAATAATTGGGGCAGAATCAAGCTGCATAAATCAATATTTGCTTCATGTATTAACACCATTAAAAATCTGTTGGCCACTGGAAGAGTTATATATATTATAACGTGCATCACAACGCACTAAAACAACAGTACGATTATTTTAAATCACCAAATTAATTATAAATATTTTTTCTCTCTGTCTTCATTTAAAATTATTATATATTTATTCTATAGCATTAAAGCCCCTTATAAAAATTTCGCGGGATCCTGTAGGAAATTTTTATAAGGGAGTATAAAGTGTATTTTTTGCGTTCGCATAAATGTGAGTTGTTATTGGTTAATTATGATTCTAAAAGAGGATTACTCAGTAATTACAAACGTGGTTCAGAATTTTAAAAATCATTTCATGAACTATAAGTAATCGTTTTAGCGGGATGTGATAAATTTTCTAAAACTGTTCCTGAAAATATATTTTGATGATATCCATATATCTACGTTATAACTAATTCCTGTTTAAATCATCAAATATTAGATGAATTTAATTTGAAATATTAATGAAAAGTGTATGGATTTCTAGTGGTAGAGTCATCATGTCAAGTCCAGACAGTAGACGACCGGTAGCTGTGGGCTTTACGATAAAGCCGTGCGTGCGTGGTCAGAATCACTGCGGCGGGTGGGGCGGCAGCAGCAGAAACCTCAAGATCAACTGCAGGAACATCAGCAAGAGCTGCAAGAACAAGACGAGCATGGGGTACAAGATGAGCCGGCAAATGTAACTCCAGTGAGTCACAGCACTGAAACCCAGGCTAGTCGCAAAGCAATTCATGTCTTTGCGACTCGCCGACGGCCCGCGAATGTTCGTCTACCCCTTTCAATTGCCCCCCAACCCCAGCCGCAATACCAACAAACACAACAGCATCAGACTTCTCAACATACGAGTCAAAATCCATCTCCAGCCGGCTCGAGTCATCAATACAATGGACCTATCACTCCACACCAGCACATGCCTCGAGATCAAGGAGCCGGTCAATCATATGATGTGAGTAAAAAAATTATGATATTTTATTTTAATATTAAATGTGTTACTTAACATTTGAACCGTTGCTAAATTTAATTTTTTTTACAATTGTCAATTACAAAGTATACTGAAAAGTTTCTTTTCATTTTAAGCTTATCCTGCAGTAAATTAATATCCAATCCGTTTAAAACGCCTCACATATATCATTTTATTAAAAATGAAAGGATAACATTTAATTTATAAAATATTTGCATATTTTTTTGTAAATACATACATTTTGTATTTATTTCTACATAAAAGTTAAGAAACGCTGTACATACCTCATACAAATATTTGATAAGAAACAGTACAGATTAAAGGAGGAAATATTTTTTTAATAGAACTTTTTAAAATGGCAACTCAAATATAAAGAAAATTTATATGAAAAGTTCTTGAATTGTAAAGGAAGATCAAGAATACGATATAAATGACATTTAACTGGAGACAAACTTTTTGAGACAGTATTTTAATTTTTTGAGCTTGATTAACCAATTGTTTATTAAATAATTTGTATCAGATTTGAGATAAATTAAAGATCAGTTCTCTAAAAAACAAGATTTGTAAACTGTGTACGGATTGATTTTATTTAAAGAGACTATTCAAACTATAAAAAAAATCATTAATTATTGTAACTTGATGAATAAATTTATTTTTAAGGATGGACATGGCCTTGAGGAGCCAATGGTACAAGTCGAGCGGCCGCACAATTTCAGTACATGGATATGTTGCGTGCCATGCTATTGGCTACGGCGTAGCAAAGCAGTTCATAAAGCGCTTCTTACTTTTGCAATGCTACTTGTAACGAGTCTTTTAGTTACAAGTCCTGTTCTTTTTCTCATCACGACTTTACCGGAAGGAGATCAGCCACGCGTATGCTCACCTTTGGTAAGTTTCTTATTATATATGAATTATATTTTAAATGCAGTAAAACTATAGTCATTTTCACTAGTATGTAGGCCGTTTGTGTCCTTGAACTTGATGATCGCAAGTCACGTTATATTTTTACTTTTATTCAAAGTAAAGCGTTCAGTTACATGTAATGAATCTCATTTTTACGAGAGTTTAATCATAGAGAATATAATGCAATATCTTGTCAATTACCTCTTTTTAGAAAAATGCACACTAATAATACTTTGTTTTACTTTTACGAAAAGCTAAAAATGATTATCGTGAATGATTATCTTAAATGCAACAACAATTATAATATACTTTCTCACAGGTAGGAATCATTATAACGAAAAATAATGAAAGTAATTAGCTGCACGCTTAAATAGAACGCAAAACTCAAAACATGCACCGAGTTAAACAAATTTTACGTGTTAAATTAATTTTGAAAGCTAAATAAATAAAAATGTTAGAGCATATTGTAGCAGTTCAACTGCGATTTTTTTAACATTTATGAAGTCAAATCTCTTGGCAATTCGTTTTGACTTGATTCTTAGAAGAAACAGAGAGAGAGAGAGAGAGAGAGAGAGAGAGAGCGAGCGCAAAGAAGCCTTATATAGGAAAAAGCTTCGGAAGTAATGTACGGTAAACATCAACTTCAACTCAGGTCAGGGTCTTCAGTCCTTCATCATGACCTTCGATAAGTACTACCGCCTAGCTGTGTTAAACTAAATGATTACACCTGATCCGGGGGTTTCGTCGGCATTTTGATAGCTCAATGAATATAAATATTTATTTACAATAACGCTCATAATAACTACACTTTGCAAAGGTATTAAATTCTGATTCATTTTTTATCAAGTTTCATGGAACTTAAGAAAATCATAAAATGTTATTATGATTCTTTATTCTCTAGACTTTTTTCAATTTATCTTTTGAAAAATTTTTGTATTCAATGAAGTGTTTCTTTTAATTCAGGATGAAGCTTGTATCAGAGAAAGAGATGGTTCGGAAGGTGTATGCAACACTCAAGCATGTCACGAGGCAGCGCGTCGCATGCTTGCAACAATGCAACGTGGTGTTGATCCTTGCAAAGACTTTTATCAATTTGCCTGTGGTAATTTTCGAAATCGTCTTGCTTATCAGCCGACTTCTAGCTTTTCATCTTTGCAAGAACACGTTGATGAGCAGATTGAGAGTAAGTAAATTCTATTTAAAATAATTTTCTTTCGTGTTTACATTTAAAATAATGTATAGCAGTAATCTAAGAAATAATTTTATGTTTCATAAAAAGTATCATATTTCTTACACATCGTTAGCATGGATGCATATACTGATAGCGTTTTAGATAAAAAAGGAAAAATTTCCCAAAATTGTGTTACGTCCTCGTAACAATACTCTAAAAAATAAGATAACTTCAGGCGGGTTTTGATAGCATTGCTTTTAAGATTCACGGCGTGAGAGAAAAGATTATTTGTCGACATCATACGTTGTCTATTTGTTAATTAAATGTTGTACAAGTAAATAATGTTAATTGAAAATCACTTCACACCCGATAGAGGGACGATTGCGTTAACAACATATTTTATAAATACAAATAATATTAAAACGCCGAAAGCTAATGACTAGACAAACAG
>CACVKI010140796.1:0-25825 GCA_902732785.1 Trichogramma evanescens | reverse complement strand
TTGTCAATAATTTTACACTAACACTTTTGCAGTCGACAATCATTTCCTATGTAAAATTTGACGAGGAATCGATTGATGTCCTCAGTTTTCCGAAAATTTGCATATTTTTTGAAATATGAGCGAAAAACTGTAAACCTCCCATACACTCCTATGTTAAACCTCCTTAACTATAGAGGACATATTGGATTTTTCCCCCCTCCAGGGCACTCGCATTACATCCCAATAACGCTCGCTTGCGCATGTATATGTGTGGATCAGCCGATGGATTTTTGACAGCCACACCTCGTGCACGCGTTGCGGAACGCGTGGCCGGATTGACACTCGATTGCTCATTTTGGATTCAACCTCTGTACATCGCTCCCTTGCTAATTATTCATTATATTTACGCGCTGGTGCGCGGCTGCGGTGGTGGTGTGACTTCGATCGTGCGCGCGTGCACGACTTATTATTGACAGCCGTGTACTCAGGAGCGCGATCTCCGTTTTATAACGAAATTATCTTTGACACGAGTAATCAAGTTTGCATGGCAGATTTTGTACCTTTGACACCTTACGGTGAATTATTTAAACGCTGCTGCGAACATGGAACATTCGACATTTCGCTGCATATTATATATCTAGATACACGTTTTGTATTTTATAAGCGCCCGCGCGCCTCGGACGCAATTAACACTTTATGGAATTAAAATCTTATTACCTAAAAACGTTGGAATTTTAATTCGCCGCGCGGCGGCTCGAGCGCATTTAAACAACGTCGCGTTATATTTTTTTTTATTCCAAGCGTGACAAAAGGCAGAGAGCGGTTATAAGGGCCAATGAAAATATTATAATGTTGCACGCAGGCACGCGACGGCGGCGGTGGCGGCCGGGTGTTGCTCCGGCTGTATATAAATACTACTGCCGCTCGCGCGCGTGCGATCTGGGAAGCGAGGATGAGAAATTAAAAATTAATTCTTTAAATAAAGCACTATACAACATTGTCGCATTTTATATATACACTTGAAATATATATATCTGCGTGTACATGTGCGTTAGTGTCTGCTAATTAAAAAGCCACTTTGTCCGGAAGAAGAAAAGTAGAAAAAATAAACGAGCTTTTAAAAAGCCTGAGTAAAATACCGAGTACTCTAGGGAATAGAGCTCTTTCACGGCTGACCGATATATGGTGCGTGCGCATGTCTATATATATATATATATGTGTCTCTTTTTTTCCTTCTCTCTCTCTGCGATAAAAAAGAAAGAGTTTTATATGTATACGTCACTTTCCTTCAATCCGATTCAACTGACAACTTTTTCTTTTTTGCCTCTTTGTAGTAAAAGCATTTCGAAAAAAAAAAGAAAAAATGTCACGAGTCAGGTTCTAGAAATGATAATGTTCGTTAGGACAATTTTTTCCATTAATTAGGCGTACTAAATGAAGATATAAAGTGTTGGTATTTTCAAGAGCTCGGCCGCGTTAAACACTGAAGCTTTTCATTTGCCGTTGCTGCATCTTTCATGAAGTTTTAATGGATAATCCTATTTATGCATTCGCTATGTGGAATTCGATCGCCGCGCTCACAGGCTTATATTATTATACGCGATCGTACCGGTTATACGATAGTAGATACAGGTTTTGCGGGCAGTAGAAATTTTCCACTTGGGCGTGCTAGTCGCGTACTTTTGCGGCCTTGTTTCGAGGCGAGGTAGCAGCACGAAGAGGAGAGAGAGAGAGAGAAAGAGCACAGCAGTAGCGGGCAGGGCTGTGTGCCGTGTGTTTGCATCAGTGTTTACGATAATGTGGGCCACGCGCGCGTGGCAGCAGTTCGTTTTATCCGCCCACCCAAAAACGAGTTCGAGCAATGGCACCAAGTGCCGCCTCGTGTAATTGGTAAACGTGCTGTTGTGTGGGTGTATGTGTCTGTGTGTGTGTGTGTGTGTGTGTGTGTACAGTACACTGCATCGGCACAGCGGAAACTTGGACAAATATGCGCGAAGCTCGCCGTGTGCCCTGTGTGCGCAAGTACGGAAAATTACAATAAACTAGAAGTTCGCGCGCGCGAGCTAACTTTTTACTCTTCTTAATTGCTTGGCGGGAGTTAATGTGATTACACGTCGCCCCGCGGCGAACATAATAAATTGCGAGTCAACGACGACTACGACGACGACGACGACGAAACACGCGGCGGCCTTGTGCGCGGATGAACAAAAATCCAGCAGCAGCACGAAAATCCATCAAACGGGCGTATACATACACACGCGCGCACCGGATAGCTGTGCCACAATCGCGCGCCAGCGGGAAAGAGAGCGTTAGATTCTATATACATAGAGTATAAACATAGAGCGGCTGAGAGGGCACACACGCACACAACTACTGCTGCTGGTGCGTCCTCATTGAAATTCATAGTGCGCGTTCCTAGCTATAGTATCTGTGCCTCTGCTGCGTATGCGTATATGGGTATAGGTGTGTGCCACCGCTGCGCGGCGCAGTCACTGGGAATGTTATTTCAGCATTGAAATCTATTCTCCTGTATGTTTTCGCGTTGAGCGCGCGCGCGATTTTCCTCGAGCTGCAGCACGCCGCCGCCGCCACCAAAGCACGCATCAGAGTGACATCGAGTGACTCATCCTACTGCTGCTGCTGCTGCTGCTGCTTTTGTATACGTACCGCTCACTCGTAAAACAAACGACGACGACGTCGAATCATGGGAATTGTACGCGTTGTCAAATTTATTCCGGTGGCTCGCGCGTATACGAGAGATAGAAAAAGAGAGAGAATAAAATGTAAACTCTCAGTGACAATAATTCGGTGGAAGAGAAGAGGAAGAGAGAGAGAGAGAAAAAAAATTTGCGACGACGTAAAAATTGGTATTTAACAGCCGCGAGGAAAAGCCCTCGGTGACGTACAACGTACATATAATGTAAGCTTGCAGGCGTGTGTGTATGTGGGTGCTACTCCCAGCGTGTTTCTGTAATCCCGACAATTCGTTTCTTTCGGATAAATCTCTCGTGGTATGCGCGCGTTGGGGCTGCAAGCTGCTTCTACTGCTGCTGCTGCTGCTATACCCTAGGCAGACCGAGAGCTTATATCAGCTCCGAGCATATATCACAAGAAAAAATTCGGCCTGCTCCTTTACCTTTTGACCTACTAACTCTTGAGCTTTTATGCGGATATATAAAAATTTTTTTTCGCACGAGGAATCTACTTATCGTGCTCGCGTGTAAGTACGTTTGGGCGGCAGCAGCAGCAGCTGTTGCTCTGCCAAACACGCTCGCCTGATCGGGACGAAAGCTCGCAAGCTCGCTGGCTCCATTACAATGGAGATAAAAGCGCTAAACAAATAAATTCGAGAACACCTACACACACCCTACTACAACGCCGAGAGAGAGAGAGAGTGAATAATTCAGAGCGGCTTATAGTAAATGGCCTTGCTAATAGTTGTTTATGGCCTTATATACAATGGTCAGCTCTCTGGTATAATTTACTATTTAAACCAGCGCTCTCTCTGCACATCCGATGCATAATTAGCCAGATAGAGAGCGCGCCCCCCTCGGCCCGTGTCGTGTCGTATTCTTTTTTCCCGCGCGGCGCAGTGCATTGTCCTTTTCTGCTCTCGCAGAAGTCTGCGGGAAAATTTCCCGGGCAAATTTATCACCTCTCGTTGGGCTTTCAAAGTCTCTCTCTCGGTGCACGCGCACTTGTACGGAGAGAGAGATAATGCGAACAAAGGATTTTAATAAATAACGTAGATCTAATATTTTTAATTTATACAGATTGAAAAAGATACGTTAGCGAAATGGTTCAATAAAATGTAAATCTCGTAATCTAATGTAATTTTCATTAGTTGCCAGTTAAATGATTGCGAGTTATACGTCAATGGTAGCTCTGCACTCGCTTGCTATAAAAATAAGTTTTGTCCCAGTATTTTTGCTCCCGGGCTTGGAAACGTAATTAAATATTTTATTTGCTTTTTACGAGAAAGATATCTATCACTTAGTTTCAAAAAAGAATTTACTCAGTTTCGCGAAAGATATTTTTTACCTCCGTAATTCATCAAAAATTTTCAAACCATAGTTCCTCGCAAAAAAAAAAGTTTCAATTCACAGAGGAGGGCTTTTGCATGAACTATACGGCAACAAAAAAACTTGGTCAAACATTGCGTGTCCCTAATCGAATCTTGATGCCACACGAACTTGGCACACACAAAAAAAAAAAGTATAGCGCGCGTGGTTAAGAGCGATAAAAAGTTTTTCAACAAATTTTTCGAAACTAGCGTGGCAAAAACGCAATGAGTATTCGATCTATTCGCCGACGATGAAGATTCGAGTTACGTGCGGTACAAGTGTGCAAGTACGCGCGCAGAGAGCGTGATTGATAATTCGAAATCTCGACGTATACATACACGCGCACATATACATATAGCCACGATATAAATGTCGTTATCTATCCATCTATACTTGTGAATAACATCAAAGCTTGCGAGCGAGCGGGGGATGCGAAGGAACAAATACATATCCGGCAGTATATGGCATCTGCCTGCTGCATTAATTAGAAACTTTCCTTTCTCTTCTCGCACTTGAGTATGCAGTCGAGTCGTTAGCCCGCCAAAGCGACATTAATTTCACACACACACACACACACACACACACACACACACACACACACACACACACACGCAGGAGTATACGTGCATACGTATACATACTGCACATCGGAGCAGAAACAGCAGCAGCGGCAGCAGCCGAGGCACATACATGCACACACAAAACAGAGTAGAAACTTTTCAAATCGACTGGTGTTCACGTGCGCGCGCGCGTATGGGTGGTGAGCGTAAAACTTTGTTATAGCTTTCTCTCTCTCTTTCTCTCTTTGGTACAGAGAGACCACGCCCGAGAGCGGCGCATGCAGTATAGCAGCAGCGGCAGCGGCAGACGAAATGGCAATCGACTTTGGCTTCGTGTTGGTTTCCACCTATACATGTATATAATGCACTGCTATGTGTAGGGTCGCCCTGATTTTCCAACTGAGAGAGCGCGTTTTAGCCCGGCGCATTATTATATATACGAAGTAAGACTGCCAGACGATGAGGTATGCCTTGTACTCACGCACACACAGCAGAGACTCGTGTACTATGGGCAGCGTTGGGTCAAACATTAAAAAAAAAAAAGTGGTGCATGATGAACGACTGGAAAAAAATGTACATTTTACTAGAGAATGAAGTATTGTAACTATTTTTACTTTTTATGTTAAATATGTGCGTTTTTTTCATGCTTTTCAGCGAACAACTTCGACGGTGTTATTTGAGTAATGAAAGACTTGGTTAATTTATTAGACAACAAGAGCGAGACTCACAATGTAGCTTGTTGTAAGTACGCAGCCTTAGGCTATTGATTTTATGTAATCTTGTAATTGTGAACTTGAAGATAAAGTTAGCTTCTAAGATTAAACAGGGTAAAATTTTGATTGCCTCCTTCAAACTTGAAATTTGTATCGACGTGCGGCCTCTCAATCAACTCGAAATATAGGCTAATGAAAAGTTCTCCCGGAAAAGACTTCAACTTAATTATTCAATTGTTGCAATTGGATTTTTTTAAAAGTGCTATTACCTTTAATAATAAATCGGAATCGCAATCAAATATATGCATTTCAGTAGTCCAAAGGGAGTAGTGAAGCAATTTTCTATCATTTATAATTCAATTTTACGAGACTATTACATTATGTAAATAGTTAAGACTGTAAATTAAACGAATAATAAATCACACTATCTCGTCGGAATTTCTAGTTTTGTAAAGTTACAGTCTATTCAAACTCACTGCAGTGAACAAGTAAAATAAGACGAAGAAAAGTGTGTTTTGGTACTAAAACGTAACTAACAATGAAGTTATGGATTATGTTTGTTTACTTTTTTGCGGTACTTTCAACATTTGCTCATTCGAACTTATTCGAGGTAGCGTTTGAAGATTATGAAAATGATGAAGATTATAAATTTAAATTTTTATCAGCAGTGGTTAGTATGTTTGTTGCAAAATTAAATTTGTAATGTCTGAAAATACTTGGAATTTCATTTATTTTCAGAAATTTAGCATCGCTGAATGTTTTCGCCGGTCTTACGAGAGAGAATCGTTCATTATGATGTATGGAAACTGGAATGACTTTGAACTAGCTATCTTTAGTCAAAGTTACTCGTCAATATTATTTTTCAATTCAATCGGAGTCAACAATACGTTCGTTTTACCGGAGTACCAGAGGTTTCCATATGAATTGAAACTGAATGAGTCGATGTTGAAAAAAAGAAATGTTCCTATTAGACTAGTCATCACTGACGAAATATCTGAAGCAGAGCTTTCAATATTTCTAGAAGCTTTCCGTAAATCTGTATACTGGAGCAATAGAGTGTCAATCCTTATATTTGATAAATTTTCAAATGACGAGGATTCCCCAGCATCGTCAATATTGCATTTGGCCTGGAGCTTCAATATAATGAAAGCTATTTATTTACACATAGAGTGCGGTCAGAATGTAATACTTTATACGTTCAATCCATTCTCTTCGTTGTCGACAACATTTTGGGAAGCAGTGGCAATATCAGAGCCAAAAAATGATAGTTGGACGTTACTATCAAGCGAATTGACAAATATACCAACTACGAATGGTAAGTATTATAATACTGAATAAAAATTTTAGATCAGTTTTAGTTTGATAAAAAAACGATTATCGATATTGCACATTAGATGTTAATGATGAAAAGTGTTATTTCGATGCATCGAGTAACCTCGATGGCTACGAATTGATACTCAGCGCAGAAGTTCAGGATACGTCACTTTACACACCCGAGTCTAGAATCAGTGAATTTAAAGAAAATTATTGCGGACTCATTGAAATAGCTCTCGATTACATCAATGCGAATTACACCATTCGACTGTATCCACCGTTAACGTTGTACGATAAAAATGACAAACCCCAAGGTTACTTAAAAGACATGATAGCGAGTAAATTAGACATGACGATTCGCAGAAAAATCATAGCCAACTATTGGAAAATGCAAACTAAAGTCATCCTGTTGCGCGATTTGATCATAGTCTCGGGCAAAGACAAAGTCAGCATCGCGAAAAAATTCGCCGACGCCTTTCGATTGGAAACGTTGATGGAGATGTTCGGCGTGTTCGTCGCCTTCGTGATAACGTGCCGAGCGGCTCTGAATCTGTCTTGGACCGCCTCGTTCATCGAGTACGTACGCACGTTCACCAACGCCATGGGTGATCTGGCGTTCAATCGAGCACGCGGCGCCAAGGTACGACTGCTCGTGGTAATTTTGATACTGCTCACATCGTTCACGAGCACGTACCTATTGACCCTGTTGACGGCCATCAGCACCACCTCCGAGTACACCTCGGAGGTGGAGAGTCTGAGCGATCTGCAGAATCCCAATCTGAAATTATACACGCACGCCGTGACCATTGCCCAAATGACTCAGTTGACCGGGCGGCCGATGCTGCCGATGCACAATATGCTGGACTGCGTTAAAAAAATTTACAAGAACGAGGACGCGGTCTGCCTGACCGGCTCCTTCATTTTGCAGCTGATCGGAGTCCGGGAAAATAACGTGATTCGACTCTCGAAGGCGCCGTACTTGGGCATGATGGGCTACGACGTCAGACCCGATTGGCCGCTGCTGCCAAAATTTAATTGGATGTTTCAACGACTCTACGAGACCGGAATATCCGAGCACTATTTTGGTTCATTGAGCAAGCATCAGAGTCTGGATTATGCTCAAGAGAAGGAGTCGCGCGCCGACGAGTTGCAGTTCACTCTGTCGATACTCGTAGTCGGCTACACGGCGGCGATGATTGCTTTCGTCTACGAAAAGTTGAACAGCGTAAGAATACACGTTAATACGTAGCGATGGCAGAAGATAACGAATGACTGCTGGACAACTTATGGCTTCGGCTCCACCGAGTGACGAAGATAAAATTTTCCGACTTACATTTTCTGCGAGAGCCATATATTATACGTTATATACCAATGGGGAAAACAATGGATCCTGCATAAAGTCAAGACTTCAGAGGGAGAAAGTAAACTCCCCTGCAGCAGTTACCACTCCCTCTTCGTACAGAGAGAACTGGCACGAGAGAATATATACGAGCACGTACACACATTCGCACGCACGCTCGGCATATATACCTACCTACTACTATACTCGGCTCTCTCTCCCACACGCAAGCGGAATACTTAGAGCAAAAGGATATGAAGGACGTATACGCTTCGCGCGCGGACACACGTTCTTTTTTTTTCTCTCTCTCTTTTCTTCGTTTTTTAGTTGCCTTTGCAACTAACAAGAGGGGTTTATACGAAATTGTTGAAAAGTTAACTGAACTCTGTTCGAAAAACTTTTTATTATTGAATGAAATCATGAATAAAATGGTGTGTGTGTGTGTGTGTGAAAGATTTAAATCGAAAATTTTGTTGAAAGTAAATGTTACATTTTTATTTTAGAGCTCCTGATTTATTCCAGTACAGTGAATAAGAAGTAGAATGAATATATGTCGAATTTACACTGCATTCGGTTATTTTGGTGAAATAAAAGTAATGTTTTAAATGACTTTGGATTTATCCGAATTTATCCGTTATCATATCATCAATTGCTACATTTGTGCCGACATGCGAATATGTAATAACTCAATGACTTGATGAACATGTACTAATTAAAATCAGATCGTATTAATTATTCTGTAGCTCAAGGCTGTGGCCACTTTCTGAAATCAAGCTCAACAATTGATTGACATACGAAATTTTACAATTTAAATATAGATTTCTATGAAAAATTGGCAAGTGATAATATTTTATAAAATTCACCTCTAATATTAAATGAGCTTTCAAAAATTGTACACGAATGTAAACTGTTACAATTAAGCAATATAGGATTTAAGCATAAATCAACTTAAATATTCATGAGTAGTAAAGAAAATTTTATGTTATCATTCGTGCACATGTAGATTTAATTCAAAATTATATTACCGTCAGTCAGGGAAGAAATGAAAGTGCGCGTACCACGAGGATCCGATAACGCAAAGTATCCATTTCAAGTACTCATGAATAATTTTTACCATAAATGAATAATAAATTATGAATTTCGTAATAAATAACAATAAATGATTAAACATGACAATCACAATTTACGTCACTAAGTTCCAATCGATATAAGCGGGACAATTTCATTGACAATACCCAGTTTCGATTGAACGCATGTAAATCACCTAATGCATATGTATACAGTAACGCAGGTAAAGTACAAGCCATTGTTGTCATCTAAGACCGCCGCGCGCGTGACACGACATCGATGGGTTAACAGCTCGGCAGCAGCAGCAGCAGCAGCAGCAGCAGCATCGTCCCTTTGTTATATTCCCCGCAAGCCATGGACGCAGCAGCAGCAGCAGCAGCAGCAGTGGCGGCTGTTGCCGTGACCCCTGACCTATGTATCTTCTTACCTTGTATAGAGCTGCGACAAATAGTTTCAAACAATAATGCCTCCGATAGGAAGAAACACATGGTGCCACGCTATTAAGCTCGGGCACAACTGTTTTCCGCGTCTTTTTCAATTTGCTCGAAGTAAAAAAGTACTCTCCCAACAAATAATCGTTACGGATAACTTTAATAAAAATGAAGAAAAACAAAATTAACGTTTGTTATACGCAATACAACAAACGATGTGTTTGTAGTTGACATTTAATTTTTTGTGTAACAAGTATTATTTTAGTGGGTACTGTTCGCGTATAGCCAAAAATTTGCGATAGTGATAGTAAACGAAGTGCTTCATCAAACCAATCTGCGAGGCTTAACAACTTCTACATTTACATATTGCGGATCTATAACACTATTCCCACGAAAGCGACTATGTGGCATCGTTCAGGCTTAGCACGGAGCTTGATTCAGATTTCTACCAATAATGCAACCACACCAGAACGTGAACGATGAATTCAAAGCTAATTCCGAAAACTACGGTCGCGTATAGAGACACATTTACACGTATCCGAGCCATCTCAATCGTTGCTGCATATAGCAAATTATGCAGTCACAACTCTCAGTTATTATAGTGCAAGTAGTAATTTCAGACGGAATAACTAAACCCTTTTATTTTTAATCATTCATTTGATTATTCATTAGTATTATTAGCTAGTATAGTGTCTTATACAACAACGATATCGTAATTATGTAAACCATAGGCTATCGTAAATGTGTAGTGTGATATCAAAAGGATATTCACGATTTCATATCCACCGAAATAACCATAACGTACATCACGAACGTGTACATCCCATATTCACACATATACCCGTATAGCTTGCAATATATACCAGCTACGTATAAGTGTGGACATTCATGCAGTTAATCCTGGATCACCTAAAATACCATGCCACTGAGATTATATAATGTTTTATAAGGTGAGCGAGAAAGTACACAAATTTGATTGAGCAGTTTAATAAATTAAGTAAAGTATTAAACAGAGCTTCGAGAATTTTATAAAATTGAAAATGAATCTGAATATTTTGAAGCTTTTACATTCAAGCTACTTGTTTAAAAATAATTTTATCAATGCGGGTGACTATTCGATTGTTAAATAGTCAATGAATAAGTGAAATGAATATTTCACAGTGACGTCAATGATACGAAAGGGAAAGAGATGATACATTATTCATTTTAATACGAGCTTGATTTTGTTTTTAAATTATTTTGGCTTACATACGAATTCGTTAATTTTAACTGATAAACTGTACAGTATTTATTGTAAATTTTCGACTATCATTATTATTATACTAATACCGGTGTAAATCCTGCCAGCAGTTAAGATTTGACTTTTCGCTTTCAAAACCAGAAGCATTTGCCATCAGGTGCGAACCCGTGCGTCTTTGTCATTCACCATCAAATAAGCGTCAAAGGGATGAAAGAACAATTTAATCGATAATTCGATGCAGTTATAATATTAATCTTGGTGCGAGCGAGCGCGCGCGCGCGACTTGTGCGCCAGCGGCTAATCCAATCCAGTGCAAGTGTGCATGTATCGCGCCATATAATATATTGCCTCCTGCCTGCCTGCCGCCGCCGCCGCCGACGCCGTGTGCAGGCTACTGAGGGACTCTGCAGTGTTTTGTGCGCAAACGACGACGCCGAGATTGGATGGCGCAGAGAGAAGCTACACATGCTCTGCCTGGCAATTTCATCACGTCAGCGTATACGCTATCTCGCGCGCAGCCTACACACATATACGTCGCCCTCTATGATGAATAGAAGGGTAAAACTAAACTTGCATTTTTTTAAAATAGCTACTCTTCATGAAGCGCGCGGGGGGAGAGGAAGACGCATCGGCAGCAAAGTACTCAATTTTCTCGTGAAAATAATTTTTTAACGTTGCTAATTTTAATTTTATTTTTTTATAAATGGATTCAACATAACGATAAATATAAATGGGATTACAAAAGATTTTGCTTTTCTGTAAGCGAATTCCCCAATATTTGAGAGAAGTTTAATGTCGGACCATACTTTTACTTATTCTACTTATGTGAGAAACTAATATCTTTTTGCTTTCTATAAAAAGTATTCATTCAAAAATTCTTTTATCTTAGATGATTCGCGAAGTACAGATAAATGGAAAATCGCATGTGTGTCGCATGCTTAATTTTTACTCTCGATCCCAGAATAAAAAGAACGTTACGGTGAAAAAAAACAGTAAATCGATTATAAATATTATAAATAGTTAAGTTTTTTACTTGTGGATTTGAAAGTGACATCTAGGGTTAAAAATTCAATTATACAAAACGTGAAAATTGTTAATCGAAGATACGTATTAGATCATATCAAAGTATTGTAACGTATTAAAATGAAATCTCCTCGCCTTCGGCTATAACCCCTGATTTTACCAAAAAAAAAACCATGACAGCAGTTGAGAAATATACTATTATGTTGCATTTTCAACTGAAAAATCAAAAGGTGTGTATTTTCTGTACAATTAAAAGTTATCTTTTGAGTAATTTCTAATTTTTTTGAGCGAAAAAGAATTAATATGAAAGAAATGTTATAAAACAAAGGCTGAAAAATAAAAATGTTTTGCTGTTACAGAATTGCATGAAAAGGCGAACTCTGAAGAATAAAATAATTAGAAGGTAATTTAATTTTTTCCCTAACACAAAACAAACATGGCTTTTGTACACGATTTTTCAATTATTATTTAAACCTTTGTGCGTGCATGAAATATTTTCTTCATTCTGCCTTTTTTTTCTCGTGCGTATACGGTATATATGTATACACGTGCGTGTTATGTACACGTTGCGAGGGGCAAGACTGTTTTCAATTTTGCCGCTCCTCTAATAAAGCTTTACATGCCATATACCGCGCTGGCTTGCATGCGGGAAAAGAGGTCCAGCAGTTGTCCAATAAATTCATTAAGTTATCCCACGCTAAAAAGGACACAAACAGCAAAAGAAGGCAAAAAACTTGTATTCGTGTGTTGTGCGTTATCGCGCTCTTTCTCTCCACCCCGCTCTTTCGGGGTTATATAGTTATATTTTCTATTTAAGTCGAGAGTGCGTGAATAAATATCTATATTTGTACTTTTTTCTCGGCGCTAATTTTCAACCATTTTCTCTCTATCCCTCTCGCTCGCAACTTTCTTTCATTTCTCTTCATTCGCAGGCTTCTACTCGTTCGCTAGATCTTGCATCGTAGTTTCTCCAAAAAAAAATTTCAATTATTTCAACGAGAAAATTAAAAATAGCATTGTATCGTATCATTTTCATCTATACTAACGAGCTGCTCAATTAAAAGCGTTATATTTCAATTTGAATCTAAATTTTCAACGAATATAATTGGATGAAAGATATTTTAGAATGAAGATTCAAAAGTCTATCGCGAATAGCGAAGAGAATTGTTAGATTTCCATTGTCACGTAGTTTTATTGATCCACTTTCCACATCCATAATTTTTCCTCCCAAGAAGAGATGTCAGACGTGCATTTTCCGAGCTTCCGATCGCCCGAACGCCAACGCGCGCGTGTGTATGCTATATGTGCGATCAGATGCAGGGTGTCATTCTATTCCCACCCACGTAAGCATAAAAAAGGAGGTATGGCAGCAATTTTTTCATTGCAACGAAAACGTCAGTCAGGAGAAATTTTCCAAACGCAACGATTAAAGTTGGGGGGTTATTTTCGAGCGAGCTCCGAAGTTTTTTTCACGAAATAGTAGTGGTATACGTCGCGAGCCGATAAATTTTGCGAAAAGTCACGTATGATAAATGTTTGCCACCGCTTATGCCATTCAACATTGTTCGGCAAAATTTTTCAACGAAAAAACAAAAAAAAAAACAAAAAAAACAAAACAAAAGGAAGAAATGATCACGCAAAATTTTCACAACAAACGCCCCGGCATGTGGGCGCTTGGACTTAATCATCAAATCGATAAATTCAAATGAGCTTGCAGCAACAGCAGCACGCGGCTTTATTTTGCGAGGCTCTGTGTTTTTGTTTGCTTTGAATACTCGCATCTTTTTTTTCACCCCCCGTCTCGAAATGCTATATTTTTATGAAAAGTCAAAATCGAGCGCAGAGATTATTTCAGAGAAATGCGAGAAATAATACCGTTCTCTTTTTTTGTTTTTAATCGTAATCGACGCGATTTCATATGCGCGTATGAATAGCTCGACTGCAGCTATTTTTTTTATTGCACTCCCGCCTCGACACTCACCACAAAAATAAACTCTCTTTGATAGATTAAAAAATCGTTAGCAAAAGCAGCAGCGGCATAGATTCAGCAAAAAAAAAAAAAAAAAATGCGAGTCGTATAAAAAAAAGAAGAAGAAAAAGATCGATATTCTCGTGTGTTATTTATAAATTCAATGATTATCGACGAGGCCCCCCGCGCTCCCGCGTGATAGAGAACAAGGCGTAAGTGGAAAATAATTTTCTAATATATATCTAGCTTATGAACGCGGCCGCAGCTCGACACACACACACACACACATGCACACACATACAGAAGTTCAACTGTTTCTCTATATGTACTCGCGCGCGCGGGGGTTGCGTTGCGTGCTCCACCCAAGAAGCGTATAACCCAGCGAGCGACTTACGATACGTACTATATATTACATACGTGTGTGTGCAAGTGTGTGTATCATATCTGCAGAAGCAGAACAAACGACACGCGCGCAGTAGCAGCAGCAGTCGAGGAGGGTAGCGAGACGAGGAGGAGGAGGAGGAGGAGGAGGAGGAAGATAAAGCGTAATAAAGCGCGCAAGAAGCTAGAAAGCAAAACTGAGTAATTAATAACACCGTATCCCCCGCACACAGCGAGCGAGCTCTCGCGCTCTATGGCTAAAGCAAACACACGCAGAACCCATATCGGTTTGTATCGTGCTATACCTACTTCTCCGCGCGTGTAGCTGTAGCGCGTGCTTGTTATTAGACGCAGCAGCACACGCACTATCGTATAATTAGAAACGACGCACCTCCCTACGATTAAAATTGACTGGAATAACATTTCGAGCTAGATATTATATTCTAATCGTAATTTCGAACGATTGTGTTTTCTTCCGAATGATTTGCTCGAATTCTAGATGGATTATTTTTCGTAACGGTTATAATTTGAATCGGGAATTCGAAATGATACAGTGGCGCGACCCCCAAACACTACGCAGAAATGTGGATTAATGCAGATAGTTTACATTTACATATCTATAAAGTTTGCGCGTGTGTATGTGTATACGCGTATACACACGAATTATATATAGGTATATATATCGAGCGATGATCTAAAAACTGGCGTACACAAATAGGTCACGAGTTCGCCCTCGCGCGCACTTGACGCGCTGCTGCTATATCTCTCTCATATATGTACCCGCAGGATGAATGGACTGAGCTAGCTCTGCTCTGCAGCTGAGGCAAAAAGACACTCTGCACGCGTTAATTCGAACTTGTATGCACACGTACACGAATACTAATGCACTTACAAATTACCGGGTGGTCGAACAATTTTGAGATTTTGTACTGCGAGCTCTCACCGTTATGTATAGCGCGATGATGATGCACCTATGGGCTGCTCTCGGGGATCGGCGCACTTTTTCGATCACACTGCTGCTGCTGCTGCTGCTTCTGCAGCGCGCACATGTTTATGTATACTGGCGCAGCGGAGCGCAGGATTCAATCGTCGCTCGACAGGTGCCTGCGAGCACAGCCGCGATATAATAACAAAATAATAATAATAAACGAACGAACGCACGCACTTTTCACTTTTACACTCTTGACCCGTTGACAAAATATATTTTATTCAGGCCACATGGCCCTGCAGTAGTGGTGGTAGCATTAGTACGCGAAGCACTCTGAGAAAATTCAGACCCGCGCGGGCGCGCGCGCGCGCGCACTCACACACTCGTAACACGAACACTTGTAACGAACGCACTCGAACTAGTTAACGCGGGAAAAACTTTCGCGCACTTTATACTAATGCGAATTAAGCTGTATTCAGCTATCGTAGCGCACACACTCTAAAACAGAAAAAAAATAAAAATTAAGCTCGCACACGACGAAATATATGTAGGTTATGTCGCGCGCGCACAGCAACTCCACTATAATAGCAGGCGATCCGAAGCGTAGCAGGGATGCTGCGAAACTGAGGAGGCCGCGGCGCGGCTCTCTCTGTCTCTCGCTCGCGCGCACCCCTCGAGCTATTCACGCTAACCCCTCTCGCTGCTGCCGAGAGATCGAGGGGGTTCGAGGGACGCTGCTGCTGCTGCTCTGGCTCTGGGGGCGCAGTGAGTATAGAGTAGCAGTGTGTGCTAGGCAGGAGGAGGAGAGGGAGTATAGTCGGGAGGTTCTCGACGGTGGGCGAGAATGTCTATATAGTAGTAGTAGTACAGCTACGTAATATAGCTATATACGATAACGGCAGCCTACGCGCGACTACTGCTGCTGCTACTATACTACTACTACTGCTGCTTTTACTATACTGCTGCAGCAGGTTGTGTGTCTGTGTATGTGCGTGCTATATTTCTCTCGTGCTCTAGCTTCTCTACGCTCTCTACCCTCCTTTACCGTGACCGAGACAGTAGAACGACACCGCGAGGCCGCTGGCATTCGTTCCGTGTTCTCTCTCTATCTCTCTCTCTCTCTCTCTCTCTCTTTCTCCTTTGCTTTCTCTATGCTGCAGCTATAGCACGCGAACTCTAGTAATGCAACGCGTGAGTTTCAACGCCACAGCGTAAGTATGTAGGTATGTAGGTGTGCAGCAGGTTCAGAGGCCACAGAGAGCGAACGTTTTTACGCTTTATAATAATATTATTATCATTATTGTTTTCGTGTCGCTCTCAGCTCTCTCTCTCCCTCTCTCGTAAGTGGTCATTAGCCGCTCGCGTGTGGTGCATGCAGGCCAACTAGTAGTAGTAAGGTATGTGTGTATGTGGCAGCGTCGAGCACTCGAAACTTTCGGTTAAATAACAATTATGAATCCGCAGCAGCAGCTTTCTTTATCTCTGGCTTGCATAACTTTTGGCGCGCGCGCGCGGTTTAAGTAAAAGCGCGTATACACTTTTTACCGTATACCGCGACGATATATAATATTTTCATCCTCCTACCCGCGACCTTTTTTCATTTCCTTTTTGTGTGCGACTTAGCCTGCTATAACTGGGCAAAAATAATTAAGTTCTAAGATTCTCTCATTTGCGTATCGAATTAACGCACGCGCGCACGCAAAAACGGCCTAATTGCTCTTATTTTACAAAAGCCTAAGTACTGCAATAGTAGAAAGAATATATAATGGGATACGTATGTATGGGCACAAAGTTAATTAATTTATTTTCTCCTCCATTCGTGAAACTTTTTTCTTTTCCATATAACTCTTACTTTTTTTCTTTATGTACAGATGCGTTACGTGATTAAAATCATTTTCTAACAGAGATTTTTCTAATGTGTTTTCACGATGATGAATAGTTTTGTTACATGTATACGCGTGCATAATCATAGTTACTGTTTTGTCTAATAATAATAATAAGTTACGAAAATTGCTTTTTCGAGCTCTCCTTTGTGTCGTTGCTAATCAGGACGTAATCCAAGCTCGTATCTTTGGCGTCGTCGAACGGTGCCGGCAAGACACCAGCCGCGCTGGTAGATTTGTGGTACTCGTAAGTGTTGAACTTTTCGTTCAAAACTCGCTCGAGAACTTCCCACGAGGGCAATTGTTCCGGAGTTGCATCGTCATTTTTCATTTTCATAATGGCGGTGCCACCGCTGTACCAATTATCTTTGGAAGATCTATCGGATACTTTAAAAGTTGACTCGTCTGTCCTGCCGGGATCCTGCTGCTGCATCTTTGTAAAGGTACTGCTGCAACTGACGCTGTTCCACAACGGTGACGTGCCTTTGTCGTGCGGTAAAAATAATGTAATATTTATAGTTTGAGAAAAAAATAATTAATCCCGCGAATAGAAAACACGTTGCGATGTTTTATTTTTATACCTCGAGCGGGATTCCAGACGGGAGCGCGATGTTTCTTTGATCGTGTTGTCGGGCCGAGCGTACCTGCCCTGGAGCCCCAGGAAGACATCGTGGCGGTCGGATCGTTCCAAACCGAGGGTAGCTGGCTTCTGCTGCGCAAGCCCCTCGTCAAGGTATCGCGAATTTCCGAAATCTCCTGATGCAGCTGTAATTGGCGTTCCAGCACGATGCGCCGCTGATTCTTTCCAGGTGAATAATCATCGATCGTCGTTGTAGTTTTCTCGTCGAGCAAGTTCGTTTCGGATCTGCGGAACAAGAGAGTGAGTAAGAGAGAGAGGAAGGTTAAAAAAAATTGAGTCGCGGGTGATTAATCGACTCGACTCTCGAGCACGTGTACATATAAATTGCCATAAGATGAATGAATTATTCGAGGGTATAAATCAAGCAGCTCGGGGGGGTTGAAATTTTAATCCGAAGAAATATACTGCAAGCACACAACAAGAGCAGTAGAGAGCGAACGATCGATTAATGCTGGCACAAAGTCCATTTAAAGCTTTATACTACTGGCTTAATACTGCTTATGCTATATAGCATTACAGAAGGTATGAACATCGTGCTAAATCAGGTCGATAATGAACATTTCCGCGACGAAACGTTGAGGAAATACGGACGCAGCTATAAGCATAAGTATGCATGTACCGCAGAGAGAGAGAGAGAGGTATCGATTGAAAGTTATTTGTGCAAGAAAATATCCCAGACGAAAAATAAGCCAATCGGTAATGTGAATTCGAACGGAAATATTGAGTTATTCATCATTAATCGAGGAAATACCAGAGTCGAGGTAAAAAAATGAAAAATTTTTCAATATTTGTTAGCAAACTACAAAGCAAAAGTTTCAGCGTAGCTTTTAAAAAATTAAAACGATCACTAAAATAGTTTATATATATTCAGCGATAATCCGTTCATAAACTACGAAATGATAAAACCCCTCGACATTATTGATCATTGTTTGTTATCAGTTATAATACAGCTTCTGCCAGCGAAGTTCTGACCCGAGCGCCGCGATGAGGTTGCAGCGGAGCGTAATGTCCAAAGTTGATAACTAACTATCCGATGAACTTGATCTTGCGCGCGCGTGCTGTAATATCACGTTGTAGTGGTCCTTTCGGAAGTATTTTCGGTTCGTCGTACGAGCGCCACCACCGCTAATTGAATAAAATATATCGAGCGTGTGCGGATATATACTCGAGGCTTTCGATTTTCCGCGCGCAAGCTCGCTATATACCTTTTTACGCAAAAAAGTTCAATTATTCACAGCGCAGCAATTTCAGATGCAGGGGTATAAGAATGAAACGATGCTCAAAGAACAAAGATTAGCTGTCGAGTATAGAGCCCAGAGAAAAGCCCTTCAACATCAAAAGAGCAGCGATAGTGTGCGCGTGGTGGTTCGAAATGAAAGTACAGGAAAAAGCGCAGCGGCGCACAGTCGTTCGAGGCAAATTCTCTCTCCCCCTTGAGCTTTATACAACACACGCTCGCGCGAGCTCGCCCCGGCAAATAGATACGAGAATCGAGAATAGTGCACGAGTGTATAATAGGGCGGTAGGTATAGGTACAGTGGCTGCAACGCTGTTACCGCCACTGCTGCTGCTGTGTCGGCACAAAAGCTCAGCTGCTGCTGCTGCTGCTGCTGCTGCGTTTACGAAGCAAAACTCGCTGCTATCATCGTGGCAGTACCACTACTACTATATGGAAATCGTGCCACCTCCCAAGCGCCGCACGGACTTTGGCCAAACCATGCATGCATACGGGGGAATAGAGAATGACCGTGTTAAAAACCACAATGATTTTCGTAACGCGAGTATTGCGATTGTGCCGAGTACTTTGGCTCGTCCGTTCATTTCGTTTTCGTACTTATATATAGATCCTTGATCCTTGGATCGAATTGTTGCACCTAGAGAGTGAGCGAGAGAGCTTCGACGGCAGCTCTGATTCCTGTCAATTTTACAAATTTAATCGAAGCCACGAGTGTAATGTGACTCGATCGGCGAAAAGCTTCCGCTGCGGCAGTTTCGAGTTTATCGTTATTTTAAACCCTTCAAAATATAGCTCTGCAGCTCGACTCGCTCGATTAAATACAAGTTTAAAAATACAATCTGTAAAAGGGCGGTTTTCCTGGTGGTGCATACAACGATCGATGAAAAAGTGGTTGTTAATCCATTTCTGGCTAAATTTTATATTACATTAATGAATTGCAATGCCATTATTAAAAATATCAAATTCGTTGCCAGTCTGAGTAGTTTAAATTTATCAGAAACGAATTAACGCTCGAACTACATAATGAGTTTCAATTTGCAGCTCTGCACTATTGCTGCTGCGCACCTGCGGATCAAATTTCAATTTTGCCGTACCTATACAATATCGACATTTCCGTTCGGATAACACGCATACCACATATTCTGCGTAAATCAATCCTCTGCGCCGCGTAACAAACTTTTTCGCTATTCCACGCGTACAGTGTACAATTACAATTGTTTATTCAATTACGCATGGCTCAACATTGCGAAAAAAATTTCTAATGTCAATGAGATGTCGAGAGCTGAGCGCGGAATTACCTCGGCGTGTACAACTGTCGATTCTGGCCCGTCTCTCGAGCCGGATCGGGACAACTGGCGCGTCGCAGACGTCGCGCCGATTCGCGCTTGGCTCTCTGCGTCAGGTCCAACAATTTGGTGCGCTCCGCCGGCGGCAGTACTTGAGCTACCTCTTGCAGCACCTGAAAAAAACAAATATTTCTTTTTATATAATTGATAAGGACTTCACCTAACTTTTATTGCGGAAGAATAAGTGCTCTCGAACTATGGCGTAGAATTAATATACATGGCGATTCAACATTTTTTTTTTTCATTTGGAAGATCGCCAATTTATGGTCAACCATCACGTCTAACAAATTGCAATAGAAATGCCCCCGTAAATACGAGCGAGCGCGGATCCTTGAAAAATGCAATCAAATACAACGGAGTAATTCCCCGGACAAGTGCAAAATCTCGATACAAAATCGTCCCAAGAGCCTCGTTGCGTCGGTCATCACCTGAGGGACGACGATGCCCGTTGTATTGCTGCTGCTCTATACGTGCGCAATCCCCGTACACGTACATCTGTTTTCTCTTCCTGTACCACCTCGAGTTCTTGTCGACGCGGCGCATCGCATCGGTCGTTCGCCGTCATGCAAAGCTCAATTAAATACCTGCGCGTATCAGCTCTTGGCTCTCTATTACAGACAATGCTCAGTGAAACAAATAAAATATTTTTCTTTTCGAGCTCTATTCCTTTATAATATACCAACGCTATCGAGTTCATTTATTATTTCCGACGTTAAATTGGCTCGAATACGACGGTAAGTAGGAGCGAACGAATAGTCCTTCGAGACTCCGTGTATAGCGTTATCCGAGGGCTCGTATAACTCGACTCGTTAAATAAAATACGCGCAGCAACTCTCGTAGTAGCGGGCCACGACGTACGCCTATCCTTGCGCATATTTATATCGCAACTTACGTAAAATCTCGACCTTAAATCAGTGCAAATTAATGTCACTCGGAAAAAAGGGCGATACTCGCGCACGCAAGCTCGTATGGTTTTAATTTAAAAGTAAAAAAATAAGCTCGTCCGAGTTTCACTCTTGCTAATTGAAATATGTCAAGATAGAGAGGCCTTTGGCCGTTCGTAAAATATAACTCAGTGTTGGCTGATAAAATTTCCGCTTGCTAGCTTCAAAAGTAATATATGCGGGATACTATGGCTCTTGGCAGTTTTGTGTGGATGTGTGTGTGTGCGCTACTTATACGTGTATCTAAGAGGACGTCGGTCCTTTTCACTCCCTTTACTACTTCTTGTTCTTCTTAAGCTATATACCGTTGAAAAGCAGAAGAGACAAGCCCACTGGATAAAGTTTTTCAAAAGGATTGCGTGGAAATGGTGAATCTGTGGCGTACTGGCGAAAAGAATTCCCTTAGATTCCGAGGCGCGCTTGCTCTTTGTTTATCTCTGTGCTGCTTGGACCCATCTCTCGCTCTCTCTGTTTCTTCTACTCTCTCTATATCTTATTTCAACTCTCCTTTCGTCAGATCCTATTTATTTCTCGAGTGTCCTTTTCATTCATTTTGAGCGCCACTCAGAGACAATCCACCCGTCGGGGTTTTAACCGAAATCCAAGTATAGTCTTTCTAAATACCTTTACCATCTCAAAGTTAAAAAAATTTTTTTTCATTTTCATTTTCAAATGTTCTGTGCCGATTGAAGATGTTTTTATATTTTTTTATCAATTAATGCGACGAGAGTTCGAGTCAATCCAGAATCAGATCGACGCATTCGCTGAAAAATTAGCAAGGATAGACATCCAATTTCAATGAGGCACGAGGAGCAAGTTTGCCAAAATGACCGACGATTGGATGTGCGAAGTAAAAGTCCGATTAGCCTTGGACCGGTAGCACGTTACGCGGTAGATGTAGGAGTTGGTCGATAGCATCAACTAAGCCACAGGTCCGAAGAGCCGCTAATTTTTCAGTTAATCCCACGTAGTAGGAGTTTGAATTTTCAACTGTAATAGTCCGAACAATCCGAGTTTCCGAATTATTTTGCTTCTTAACAAGCAGGAGTTTGTAATTGTGGATTGAATTCATTGTGCCAGTTTATTTTTATTTTATTTTTTCTTCCATTTTTCAGTAAACGGATTTTTCATTTCAAATTCAATTTGTTGTTTTTCTCGTGGACAGTATATTAGATTCATAACATAGCTCAAATGTAAATATGAAAAACCTAGCTTTTTCTCAGTACGCACCGTAGAAGCATTTTTCCGTAATGATATATCATTGATAGAAAATTTTGTACTATTCATTCGATGCGAGATACATAATGCCATTTCTACAATGATATAATTGTAATGACTCAGTTTTGGTTCGTTCACAGATTTGCTTGGGTCTAAACAGCATAGTGCGCCGGGCAACACATGGAGAGGTCATGCATGCTACACAAGACGTAAACAACAGGATAAGCACGCTACACAGCTCTCTGTACCCTTTACTTTGCCAGTTTTCGCGTGCAGTTCGCTCGATCAGAGCAGAAAAATAAATTTTCAAGGATATCATAAGTGAGAAAGATGGAATCCAATGATATATTTAACCCTCATATCAGGTAATTTTGATTTTATGAGAATAAAATAATACAAATATTACAACAAAATACTTAGTCCTATCGGGGTTATTTCAGAGTAAAAGAGGAATCCAGTGATACGTTGCTTATTGAAAATGACGGTGAAATGATTGACGAGAAACCTGATCTCAAAAACTTTGAGCTCTTACCACGTTCGCAAGAAAATTCCGTAAATGTTGATAACTATATTCACTATTAAAGTTATTTTTTAATAAAAATTTTTATATGGGTTAATTTTTCAACAGAACCATACTCTTCGAAAATGTGAAGAAAATCATAAGAGTGAACTTGATAACGAAGTGGAAGTAGTCGTTGAATGTGAAGACGTCAAGCCTAACATTAATTCTTTAGTAGTTAAAAAAATTGAAGATTATTCTACAAATAACCTGCATAATGTTAAAGGCAGTGATAATTATGAAACTCAAAAAACAATTAAAATAGAAACTACGAATAAAGTGGAACAAGTAATCTTTGGTGATGTCAAAGAAGAATCGAATTTGAATTTCAACAGTGAAAAGAAAAAAAGAAGAATTACGAAAACGTTTAACAATGTACATAACCTCAAAGAACACATCGGTACTGTGTATGATGCTCCAGTTCCCCCATGTGAAATATGCGGAAAGGATTTCTCAAGTAAGAGTAATCTGATTAGGCATGTCAAATCATTACATGTTAACGGACACTCGTGTAATAAATGCGAAAAGTCATTCTCACCAAAAGAAAATCTCAAAGCCCACGTCAATTCGATGCACAATAAAATCTCTCCTGCATGTGATATTTGTGGAAAAAAATTCTCAAACATGAGTTATCTTAAAACCCACATCGATGCGACCCACAATGGTATCAGATATACATGTCATGTATGTGCAAAGATGTTTACACGAAAAGACACTCTACAAATCCACATTAATACGATGCATAAAGATGTTAGACACGGATGTGATATTTGTGGAAGGACATTCTCACAAAGAGGTTATCTCAAAATGCATATTAATTCTTTACATAATGGTATGAAATTTACGTGCGATGTATGTGGCAAGACATTTTCACATAAACGTGCCCTCAAAGCCCACATCCACGCGTTGCATAGTGGTTTCAAATGTACATGCGATTTATGCGGAAAGACATTCTTTCACATGAGCAGTCTCAAATTACATATCAATTGGATTCATAATGGTATCACACATACATGTGATATATGCGGAAAAACATATTCACAAAAAAGTGATCTCAAAATCCACATCGATTCGAAACACAGAAAAATCACTTATAACTGCGATTTATGCGGAAAGAAATTCATACGGAAGAATAGTATCAAAACTCACATTGATTCAGTGCATGATGGTACCAAACATACGTGTAGTACATGCGGAAAGGCATTCATTTATAAGAGCAATCTCAGATACCATATTGATGTGATTCATAACGGTGTCACATATACATGTGATTTATGCGGAAAAATATATACATACAAATTTAATCTGAAAAGCCACATCGATTCGGTGCATAATAAAATCACTTATGTCTGCGATTTATGCGGAAAAAAATACTCAACTAATAGTAGTTTCGGTAAACACATCAATACGTCTCATAGTAACGTGAAACATGCATGTGATATTTGTGGGAAAAAATTTAAAAAAAAGGACCACCTCAAATGCCACATGGATGGGGTGCATAAAGGTATCAGTATCACACATGATATGCGGAAAAATCGCCTCAACTAAAGGTGTATCAAATTTATAGTACTTGTTCATGAGACTATTTTCAAAATTTTCATTTATAAAGTAATGTATATCATGATTGAATCCAATGTTATTTGTTTTCGTAGAAAATAATGTTTAAATTTTTAAAAACTCAATAAATTTTTGGAAAAAAATAAAGCATATCGTTAGTTGCAAGCTGATAAAATGTTTTATCCATTATGTTAAAAGTAACTTTTTTCTCAATTTTTTATAACTTGAAGAATATTGTATTTAATAATGTTATACAATAACTAATTAATTATATTGGCGTTGCGTTAAATTACCTAAAGTACGAGGCAACGCGTTTTTAAACGAGTTCTTTTATAATTCTTATCAAATTATCATCAATTTGAATAGCTCAAAACACAGTTACACTATCGATAAAACATTTCAATTTTTTAAAAAATAACTGAGTGCGTTAAGTTTAACAAAAATGTCGTGCCAACGAATAGCAGCGTTGTCTTTGTCAGAATGCTCGAACCAATTTAAACTCGTTGATTTTGTGGAAACGAAACCGAGGAATCAGAGAATATAATTAATTAAGCAAACGCACAGATAAATTAATGTACAACGTCTAAGCAAAAGATAGAGAGAGAGGGAGAGGGTGAGAGAGTTTCTAAGCGAATTAAAACCACAACGTGTTGAACCGAGCACAGCATCACGATCACGCGTAAGCTCCATTATGCTCGCTCAATTCCTTTGTGGCTGCTTGAGCAAAATGTATATTTGTAGGCTATACGTGTACCGTGTATATGCATAGGAATGATATATATTAGAAAGCAGGAAAATAGGGTAAGGATCTCCATTCGCAGCTTCATGACGGTCGACGACTCCGAGACGAATGGGTATAACAGCGACTCAATTCAACTATACGTATATAAAGCTGTGTGTAGGGCGAAAGAGGGAGAGAACCGTGAACTCCCAAACCACCATGAGATGAAGCCAGCCCTTACAGAACAAAATTATATATATATCTGTACATTGTATGAGCGTAAAACACCTACATGTCTTTGCACACTTTACGGCGATTTTATGCCAACTCCTTAGTTTTACGTCTCTGAAGTATTCTCATCGACGCGAATGGTTGTACGTATGTGGTTGATTGATTAAACTTTTTGCGACCGTGCTGTAAACTACGTAGGGTAAACCGCCCATATTCTGAACACAGTCCAATAATTGACCGCTTGATCAATAATTACTTATAAATTGAATACACGAATGTTAATCTTATTTATGATAATTTCCCAACATTAAGTAATGTTATACCTATATCTTCAATTAACTTTCAACCCATATAAATTGTATTAACTATATATTAAAAAATATTGAAATTTTTTTTGCGGTCAATAATTGGACGAAACGTTGATCGGCACACGACCAATTATTGACCACTTCTTTGAGCTTACAATAGTATACAGGTTAG
>CACVKI010140795.1:0-22947 GCA_902732785.1 Trichogramma evanescens | reverse complement strand
GAGCCTGTAGCCCTGTCCAGATCGACGGAGTGACGGTCCCATTCCAGGAGAAGGTGCGTGACCTCGGAATGACAATAGCCAGGAACATGTCTTGGAAGTCTCACGTCAACCAGCTGTCATCTCGGGTCCACGGCGTACTCCATCGACTGCGTGCCCACTCACGGTTGCTGTCCATTGAAGTTAGGCGGCTGCTCGTCTAGGCGTTGGTGCAGCCCCACTTTGACTACGGCTCGGTCGTCTATATGGGCCTGACGAGGACGCTGAAGCAAAAATTGCAGCGCCTGCAAAACACTGCCATACGGTTCGTCTATAATCTCCGACGTGACGCCGCGATTGCGCCCCGTCGGCGAGAGCTAGGTTGGCTGACTCCATCACAGCGGCGAAATTACTTCCTGGGTGTGACCACGCATAGAGTGCTTCAGACTGCCAGGCCGACCTATCTCGCCGGCTTTCTCTCGCCCCGTGCTGCATTGGGCTATAGCCTGCGTAGCACGACCAGGCCGAACCTCGCCGAGAAGGAATTCAACACCAGCACCTACGAGAATGGCTTTACCATCCAGGCTGCGCGCCTGTGGAACTCACTTCCACTTACGCTGGTGAATACCCAGTCCATTGATGTGTTCAAAGCGGCCCTCAAATATCATCTACTCCAGTGAACTTGTGCCCGGCGAAGGATTGAACCGCATCTGGTCTGCTAGCTGTGCCAGCTTTTATTGCTTGTATATATTGTTTTTCTTTTTTTTTTTTTAACGCTTCGTATTTTATATTTCATGCCATTGTATACTGTTACTTAATCTACAGTTCCTTGTATATATGTTTACCTTGTTTTTTTGTCAATTGCTGCTCTGTTACTTCTACTACCTGTATTTTTACTTCTATTGTACTTGTCCTGTCTTCGTTACATTATTGTTAAATTACCTTGTATTTACCTAATTTAGCCTTACGGTGGCAACACCTAGGCGAAATAAAATTTGTATCAATCAATCTCTCTCGCTCTTGTCGTGTTGCTTATCTCTTCTGTTTTCAGGTGTGGGTGCTTAAGTGTATAAAGAGACATACATGTGTGATAGGGGCAAGGTTTCTGGACAGTTAATTTCTACGCGTGAGCTCAAGAAAGAATTTCAATGGCTTGTAGCGCATGCAGTATGCCGCTACGAGGTGGTAGCAGACGCACCAGTTTCATGCGACTGGTTACCTCGCCACTGAATCTACCCTGTACGTTGTTATCGACGATTCTTCTATCGACGTTCTTATTGACGAAATACCTTGCACCAGTAGGCGCTCTCGAGATAGCGCGTTTTCTGAGATCCTCATGAGGGTGATGGGAAAGGCGCGTACGTAGCGTATCAGCAAAGCGTCGAGCTCCGTATGGTCGATCGATCCGGTGGCTTGGAAGAAAAGCGAGCCGACAATCTTTTGCGGCTCGAGCATGGTACGCTGCACCTCGTGCATGAGAGTCAGCCAGGGATGCCTGCCGAAAGGCTTGTGCTGCATCAGATTGAAGCGATCGAAGACCAGCTCAGGGCGAAACGGGGCGGAAGCCTGGCTCCGGCCGAGTTGGGCCCTGTACACGTTCTGCGAGTAAAACAGGAGCAGTAGTTGGGCATGTGTCAGCTCGCTCGTGTCCCGTCAGGAGAGCACGACGTGTACGAGATCCTCCACGTATCTTTTCATAGTGTTTTTTTTTTTTATCGGACGTGGGCAGAGTAAACTCAGCAGCCAGTGGCCCCTGCGAAATCAGACATCCCACCGGAACCGTCGTTAGACATTACTTCGGTTGGCGCCCCTATAAAAGCGTTACGCTTGCATCTTCATCTGCCTAGTCCATACATCCCTCATCCACCAAGCGGTGATTAGGGGTTCAGGGACAGTTTTCATCCTATGATCTTCATTGTTCCATAATTGTCACCCGCCATCTGAGTACCCAGTCCCATGTTCGCCGCACGGCAAACAGGAGCCCGGGGGAAGCGCGGGAGTCAACCTACGTTCCTCAGCATCAGCACGAGCTCAATAATCTCTCAGCGCTACATCATCTCGGTGTCAGCGATGAGGGACATATACCTTAATTCCACATACCATGTGTTCGTTAATCTTCCTTGGGTCCAGGGCATTCCTCTGGCCATTCATTATATACATTGTTGTGTCAGAAAACAGCAATTATATCCCCTCTCTGGGACAAGACTTTCTTTTAGTTTCATGTAATACTCTTCGCTCTTCTTCAGTTTCAGGGGGCCCCCTGAAGCCATACACTAAGCACATCAAGTGCCATACACTTTAACCAGCATTCCTGGCTCTTTCTTCAATCTGCAGTTGCTTTATTACAGTGAAAGTGAATGAGCTCACCGCTGCCCAGCCTAAGTGCGAGCTGAGCATGTACGCCACAACCGTTTCCGAACCTCGGGCAGCAAAACAGTACATGCTCTGCATCTTCATCTTCTGCTGGACAAGAAGGGCATGTCGCCAGGTCGTCATACCCAAAACGGCACAAATACCTCTTCATAGCGAGATGCGGCAGGCTCGCGTGTCGTGTCGGTCTCGCGCAGATGGCGCACCATGGCACGCTCGGCCTGCAGATCGATTCTGCCCATTGCAGGATCGGTGCTCGGGATGACGCTGTCGTCATTCAGCATCGGCTTGAGGGTGCCATCCTCGAAGTGTATGGACGAGTCGGAGCACCAGACATCGAGGGCAATCTTGTTAAAGAATGCCCGGCAGAGCTCGTGATCCGTTTGTACGTGACAGCCAGCTTGGTGATAGAGTTGCTCATAATAATTCACCAACGGCTCGGCTCTCTGCTGTATCTGGTCCTGCCACGCGTCAGACTTGATGATCAAGTCAAGGCTGAATTTTCACTCGACGACTCGCTTCATCTCAGCCTTGACGATACGGCGATCGAAGCGGCCGCCGCTGTTGTTGTTGACGTTGGCGTTTTTGGCGTTGTCGTTGTTATTGTTGACGTTGGCGGCAGCGGCTTGTCGCAGCAGCAGCGCCTCGTCCAATACGACCTCGATTCGAAGATCCGGCAATTCCTTGATGGCCTTGACAAAGTGTCGATACTGGGCGAATTCGACATTGCCAGCAAGCGTGAGTGGTTCATAGTACGACCTCATGGCCGTCTCGTTGACCCTGCCGCCGACGAGAGCGCGCAAAAACAGCGCCCGTTCGCCCATTCTGTTTTTGATGAAACGATGGGTCACCTGAGCGTACCAGTAGGCTTACTGCAGTGTCGTAAATTGTCGGCTCTCCGTGACTTGCGAATAATAGCCGTACTTGTGTTGAAGTATGGCTTGTAGACGTTAAAGCGATCGTTGGTCGGTGGTATGTCGTAAACGGTGGCGAACTTGGCGATGTCGACCAGTAGTAGCTTATCGTCGACCTGTGACGTCAATACCATTGCGCACGGACAGGGTAGCTGTCTCAGGTACGAGGCCGCAAAGCCTCAATGGCGGCTCGTGGGCACGTATTACGTTAAACGGATGGCTCGGTAAACGGCAGCTGGCGACCAACTTGGTCATTTCGTGGCGAGAACAAATTTCATCCAACTGCTGCTTGTGTCGACGTATCGTGGTGGCTGATGAGACGACGCGATATTAGTAGTACCTGGTAGCTCGGTAGATTTTCTTGTTCTTCATTCTGGCAACGTGTAGATGCCTCATGGGTATATCGACGGTAACCTCGGGCCTGAAGAAGGACAAACTCGTAGATACGTACGCGTAGGAATCCATGTCACGCAACTTGCACGAATTGCTGCTGCTGCATCTTGCTGTTGTTTTCGTTGGTAGTGGTGGTGGTGCGGTTGAACTGCTACTTATCACGTGCATGAACGAGTGCCAATCCAATCCAAGATGATCGTGGCACGTTGTGCAGCTTTGTTGGTCGGTCGGGGGTTCCGTCGTCCGTCCTCGTTCGATCGTTGTTTTGATTGCTTTGGTTCAGTTGTGACGATTGGTCGATTGGTTTTTGATCGATTGAGATGGAGGACATTACGACGGTGTGAACGACTAATGGACGTTCGAGAAGACCGTCCATCGGTTCCGTACGTAGGACTTTTGGCGGCAGCTGGTGGCTGAGCACTTTTGGGGCCACAAAAAGGCTTTCAGACTTTGGGGCCTGATAGCCCGTCGTTATCAGCTTGAAGGTCCAAGTCAAGCCAAGTTCGAGACTTTTTTTCGGGCCCGACACACCTGGCGCTTCTACACCGAGCGCAAGGACGAGTGATTTCTTTGAGTGGCGGTGAGCGCGCGATCTCGGCCAAGCCGAGCCAGCAAGAGATGGCGGTAAGTCGATCGAGCATCGATTAATCATTATTTATTTGTTTTTTGTTCCTCTCTATTGTTTCCCCCATATCTGATTTTTGATAAAAAAATTTGTCTTTGTTTTCATGTCTGCTGCTACTGCTGCTGCTACTGCAACAACAGCACGAGCGAAGCTATTAGGAGGGTCCGGCGCTAAAGAAAGGCCAGCTCGATGAGGACGACGAGGAGGAGTTTGAGGAGGAGGCGTCACTGCCACAGCGCAAGGATACGAAATAATTAAATCTTAAAACTCTTCTAAAAAATGATGGTAAATTGAAAAAAATTATAAAAAAATTCGCCCCGGAAAACATTTCTGACAGTTAAGAATTCGTATATTTTGGAATTGCTTTTAATCTCGAGCGTATTATTTTGGTGGACGAACACATAGAAAATATTTTACTTTTACAATTCCACATCTATCTTTTATCGATATCTAAATCTGGAACCAAAGAGTTTTGGCCTATTTTTGAAAAAATCTATTTAAAAAATAAAAGTTTTAATAAACCTTTTCCAATAGCAGGGTATTGTGGAAAAGGTAAGCCTACATCAGTAGAAAACTATTTGTTCAAATAGATATTTTGAAGTACGGGTTGTGATAGACCTGCGCAAGCTTTCATAAAATGCATTAAAGGCTTACTGATTATTATGCATGTGAATGGTGTGAAGTACAAGGTACACGCATAAAGGATAAGGAAAAAGAAAAACGTGAAATGATAACTTTTCCAACGGTAGACTCTACTCTAAGAAGTTATGAATCTTTTTAAAATCAAACTTATCCTCAGCATCATTTACAGCAGTCACCGTTAACAAAGATAAAAAACATAGATATGGTAAAACATTTTATCTTAGATTTTATGCACTTAGGATGCCTAGAAATTATGAAAAAATTAATCTTTGATTATTGGATGAATAAAAAAACAACCAAATTGAAGAGAGAAAATATGTTGAGAATTTCACAAAGAATGATACATTTATCGATTTAGATAACTTGTGATTTTCAACGAACCACAAGATCACTAGGAGAAGTTGAGCATTGGAAAGTCATCGAGTATCGATTTTTCCTTTTGTGTTATAGTCAATTTATTCTCAATAATATCTTTATAGCACTGCGTAGCATAAGTTCACATTTATGGCACGCTTTTCTGTGGCATAAGTCGTATACGCTCGTGCGCTAACCTCACTTCGCGCTACCAGGAAAGTTCGACTCATGACTCGGAAAAGGGGGCATAAATGTGAACTTTAGCACAGTGCTATAATAGTAATTTACAATACGAGTGCCACAAGTAACACTTTTTAGCATGGCGCAGTTTAGGGCCCATGCGCAGCGAGGGTCCTAATAGCTGGGCCGAAAAATATCCGCATGGCACGAGTCAATTATTATAAAATCATAAGTTCTTATTATTATTAACACGCGGTCAATTGTAATATATCGTTATATATTTGATGTATATACATATGTTATTATGCTGACAAATATTTGTGTAGGAACTGAATAACATGATTACAATACAGATTATTTATTAACAATGAGTTTTTCATTAGAGACCAACTCGTCTCAGAAGTAGCAGCTAAACTGGTGAGCAACCAATTTTTTTACGTCTCCAAAGTAACGATAAAACAAAAGGTGAGCAAGTAACAATTACAAAAAACTCAACTATCATATATATGTGCGACTGTAATGAAATAAATAGCCACATTTGTTTCTAAAAAGTGTGTGGACTCGACTTGACCATTTCATACTTTCAACACAGACTAACTTGACGTGGCCTGTTCATAAGTCGTTGAACCGTCGAATTTATTCTTATCTCAGCGTAACTAAAACTAAAAATATGCAACTATTCACTTCAAACAAAAATGTCTATAGTCTCATTTTGCAAATACACCTTCATTATCTTCGTATAAATTTAACGTGGGGGAAGCCGATGGGGTCACTAATACCACTAATACCGTGAATCATTGAACGAAAAACATAAAAAAATTTACTTTTCAGCTGTAAATGAAAAAGAACACACTCGTGAGATTCGGCTACATAAATACAAAGATCATTCCTTTTTAATTTCTTGGGCATTGTTTTGAAAAGTAAGTCTAAAAATTTTGAAAGAGCAGTGATAGAGAAATTTTAATGTGCTTTATACAGAAAATGTATTCTTTTTATCTTCTAAGTTACAATAGATGAACTTCACAAGTCTTAGAAGTTAATTAAATTTAAAAATTAATTAAAATTTAAATATTTTATAAAAAAAATTTAATATCTTGCTGGAACATACCTTCTAAGGAAACAAGTCCTATATTGTAATATTACATAACTTTTAATACGTAGTTTTTATAATTTTTCGAATTTGTGCGAAACTTTTTATAGCTGTTATGAGATTTTAATTTTTCTGTAACTGTTGTATATGACTGTAAATGCATATTGCGCTATAAATTATTATGAACTGTTTTAATTAAATATCATTAAAACCGTATAATTTCAATAAAAATTTTCTCTCAATTTATCAATAATTGCTTCTTAATGTTAAGCAGATCAAAGATCAAAAGCTAAGGTAAGAACGTACGAGAAAACGGTTTTTCCGAGAATTCCGTACGAAAATTATTAAAAATTTTTTCATTTATTGCTTGGCTTTAAGATGATCTTAAACAATTTATTGAGAATTCAGGAGAATTTTTCATGTAAAAATAACATTTTTTGGCACATTCATATATAAAAATAATAGATTTCGTTTAATGATCACTCATCGTATTATAATGTATGTAACATTTTTATATGGATTTTAAATGGAAAAAGGGACAAGAGTTAGTTAACTTGAAATGTAAAATGACACAGGTACATATGGCATGGTGACGTAGATCTACTGAATAGGTCAAATCAAATGTATTATTTATAGTTTTAGGCACAGAAGGTTCTTGCATACATATGTTAATAGCCGCAGGGGGGCACTTGCATTAAAAGACCCCTAAGGGCTTTCTTGAACATATGCATTTTCAATATATACTTCAATGAACTACGTGATAATGCTGACCCTTAAGAATCTGAGTACCCTTTTGAAAGCAACAATTTGATGTCTTCTTTGAATTTATATAATAAATAAAATAAATATAAGTTAGTTTGTAAAAAATGTGGAACCTATAATTAAATTGGGTTTATTTATTATGACACCAATACGTCTAATATTTTTTCAAGACTTATTGAAATATTTACCATTGTTTTGTCTATTGATTGTTAAAGTACATTTACTAAAAAGTACATTATTATTGATTTTTGTAAAATATACTTGCTGAAGCTCACATTATTTAGGTAGACATATTAAGATTATATATCCTACTTATGGAAAAAGGCACTTACATTGTTAAAATTATGTATCGTTATCGCAATTAAAATTATAATGTGGAATATAATGAAATAGTTGTATCTCTAAGCTTTGAGTAACATTAATTTTTTATTTAATGAATGAAATATTGTTTCATAATATCATAATTATTATTTATAATAGAAGTGATTTCGGCGAAGAAAAGGACAGGAAATATAATTTATTTCGTAAAATTTTCTCACAAAGTAGCTGTTTTGTAAATTTTATATAATAATTTCATTGAAAAAAAGAGAGAAAAGCAGTTGTGTCACTACCATTTTTCGTAAATATTACCAAATGAAATTGGAAATAAGCAGAAATAAGTTTTGACAAATTAAATAATCAATTGAGATCGCAAAATTGCAGTTTCACGAGAATTATTTTGTTATACATCATTCAAACAGGAACTAAATAGAACTGTTTTTTTTTAATTTATAAATTTTTTGAATATCAAATCTAAGATAAAATAATAAAAAATGTAGAATATAGAAGTTAATGAAGTTTTTTCTCGAAAATACGACCATTCAGTGCATATAATGCAAATTTTGAAAAAAAAACGAGTATGCGTTGAAATTGTAAATGTTGCAATCAGATAAAGTAAATTATAGATCAAAAATTTCAATTAATCGTGTTATTAAGACCGGGTAACTACATTGATGATATATTGAATGATAACATTTATTTAATATTTAAATTTAAAAGTTTCTATATTTAAAAAGAACAATATCCAGTAGGTTTTTTTATTTTTTATAATTTTTATGGCTTTAATGTATGTTATAGTACTGATGTTAACATCTATGTCAGAATTTAAAAAAAACATTCCAACCGAAATATTAAAAATTTGATTTTATTATATTACAATTTTTTGAATATAGTTGACGTACATGCACATTCTCATTACGTAATTTTCATTTCAAAAATTGATTTAAAAAATTAATAACTTATGAAATATCGTACTCAACTATTTTTTAAAATGAAAATTCCTATTTTAAATAACGTATACATTTCAATAATTTGGCAAAGACATTA
Organism: Trichogramma evanescens; assembly: GCA_902732785.1. NCBI lineage: Eukaryota > Metazoa > Arthropoda > Insecta > Hymenoptera > Trichogrammatidae > Trichogramma > Trichogramma evanescens. The sequence goes on along the minus strand of CACVKI010140795.1, from coordinate 14,276 downwards.
GCAGATAATAATGACCCTTCTTTGATATTACAAAGCTTGTTCATTAATGAAGTACATTTCAACAATTATGTATTTTGCAAAAATTCTGTCCATCTTTTAACATGAAAAATATTTTGATCCATCTTTAAAATAAGTAATTATTGAGAAGGAACTTTTTAACGATAAAATAAATGAAGCGATTCAATTTTAATGTTAAAAATACAATGTTTGTAATTCTTTTTTTTTCCTTTTCACTTTTTGTCAAATGGAATTTTTTTCGTCAGCTAAGAATCCATGCATGAACTTCCACCGATCACCATTTTTGAAAGTCCTAACATAATTTCAAAGACCTTTCAAACAACATGTAAGAGCCGACACTGTTATAAAGATATAATAACAAAAAGTTATAAATGTGTATGATAAACAACATTCTCATGCATTTAGCATATTTATATACACAATTCTCTTTCAAATCAACCAAGAAAATTAAATATTTGTTGGATGTTGTAAGGAATATTGAAGTTTTCATATTATATTTACCATTTATATAAATGTGGTTTTTGAAATTTCATAATTACTTTTTTTAAAGCCCCAAAAATATTATCTTGGCGCATATTTTCCGATATGCATACAATTTTTAAGGCTCTCGGAATTATAAGTTTATCAAACGAAAGTATTGCGCGTATTTTTTGAAGAAAAAATCATTTCTTTAACATGAAAGTTATCTGGTTCTTTTTTGTTATTCTAGTCCGTATTGAACAAGATTTTGAGTATTTATTTCTTCGGATAAAAGCAACTATTTAAACATTTTAGATACTTTATGAAAGTTGTTTTGTAAAAACTGTGGATAATTTTAAAAGCTTATGATTTCTTGTATGAAACCATGGAATTCTTCTGAATTTTATAATAACTTATTAAATCTATATGCTACATAGTCACAGAATTTATAATAATAAAATAAACTATCCTCCACTTGGAGCAACTTGCTTGGTTACGATGTCATCTTTTAGAATTGTCAATGATACAAGAAGTTAAGAAAAAAACAGGATAAAATTTCAATAAATACAGTTTAAGGATTTTATTCTAAAAATAGTATCAATACACTAATACAATTTTTAATTTATTAAATAATTTCCGACTCTAAATTGAAAAAGTTTTTCCCATTTTATTGAAAGAGTTCTTGCTGCTATCTCTAGTATTTTTATTTTAAAAAAAGGCATATATACATTAGGCTCTCACAATGAAAGTAAACTAGTGAAAGTTTAATTCAGTTATCGAGCAGAGAAGGCAAATGCAGCGAAGTAGGGGCAAGCCTATATGCCTACCCGTATCTTATTTTCATTACTGCCGCTCATGTTATAGAAGTAAGAGGCCCCTTTTTCGTTTCATTCGCGTTTTCTACTGGATGAATGAATAAAACGTTTACTATTGTACAACCAACGTTCCAATTCTGTTTTATTGTTGGGATCTACTTGGAATAATAATAGTCATCCTGGCACATTACGATATAAATTATTCTTCCCTAAAATTGCAAAGAACTTGCAATAATGGAAACTTGTTCAGAATGTTATTAAAATATCCTCGCCAAAATTTATAATAATGCTATTTATTTAAAGGGTCGTGCTGTAGTAAATCAAAATGAACGCACGAATCAATACAATATTTTGGAACGAAATTTACTTAAGGGACCAGTTGGAATAAAAATGAAGAAGCTATTTTTACCATTTTTCTCAGCTCGTTTGTTATGTATTCTTAGTTGAAAAAAATTGCGTGGATTTCTACGTGGATTATCCATGCAGATTCCGTGTAGAAAGTATGCACTTTCTTTGTGGAATCCACGTACTTTCCACGCAGAATCTGCGTGGATAATCCACGTAGAAATCGACGCGATTTTTTTCAACTGGGTTTACATACAATTTCTTGCTCAATGTTTTAAAAGTAGACAAAAGTATTCAGAAACATTTTTTTACATTCTTTTTGGTCTATTTTGTCGGATCCCGCACCCGTCTTCTAAAAAAGTGATTTCTCAATGGACTATCGTAAATCTCCGAATATACTTGGCCGATCTTTTACTCACTTTTTTATAAAAATATACGAATGGTTAATCTACCAGAATAGTATGAAAAAAAGAAAAGTTTTAAAAAATATAAAAGTTATCGAAAAAAAATGTTCAGACCTTCACCATTTCATTATATTAATAAAACGTACACCTATTTTTTCCTATGTATCTAATAAATATAAGAATCATTGCGATTATAGATCGAATTGAACCCTCTTAGAGCCAACTTCATGTAAGTACAAGAAATAATTTAGTGTCATCTATATGCGCCCTCTGTAGTTAATAATGTTCATTCGTCAATCGTTATTAATTTCATTTGTTTGATTTGTTTGATACTCATAATAGTTCCATGCGCGCGTCGCGCGCAGATAGATTTCTAGTAAACTATTAATAATGCAAAATAAATTGTCATTTATATATTTTAACTACTTAGAATGAAAGTATCTTAATATATAGTATATTTCTCAACGGGTGTAGCTATGGTTTTTTAGCAAAACGAGGGATTACAGCACGAGCCGAAGGCGAGTGCTGTAGCGAGTTTTGTTACTAAAACCATATCTGCACCAGTTGATGATACTATTTTTTCCTACGAAAGCCTACAAAAAGACTTTCCCACTCTAACCTAAAATACGCAAATTTTCCGCTATTTTTAGGCTCTCTTAGGAAAAAATAATATTATCAACTGGTGCGGATGTGGTTTTTTAAAAAAAAAAAAACTCTCTCAGAACTCGCCTTCGGCTCGTACTACTATCCCTCGTTTTGATAAAAAAACCATAGCTGCACCCGTTGAGAAATATACTATATTTCCTTTATATAATACGCCTTCAGTTCTTCTAAATACTTAAAGTAGTCCTCGGTATTACAATATTAATTTATAATTTCACAGAGCGTAAGTGCATGCTTTTGTCAAAAATTTTTTACTTTCAATTTTAATTTTTGAGACGAAAAAAAACAAATCTCACCAATTTCTTTGTTGACTCCTTCATTGAAAATTTACATGCAACTAACTTCTCGCTTTGTGTTAAAGATATTAAAAAGTGTTCAGTATTTTGATATTTCCTTACTTCTCTCTTTGCGTTAAGGACAGTAAAAAGTTTTCAGTATTTTTAAATTTTTCACGCCGTTTTGTCCTGAGCTTTATCAATCAAACCTTGGGCTGAAGGTAAATTACGCCACCAGACAAAATTTACCAATTTTTGCGTAAATATTTATTAACGACGGAAAGATATTGAAAAAAAAAGTAATTAATGAAATCAACCGATAGAAGTTATATATTTAATAAAAAAGGTTTTTTTTCGTTGAGTGGTGTTGTATTACTCTAATTTGATCATAAAGATGTGTCAAAATTATCACAAAAATTTTTTACTTGAAACTGATCTTCTATTTGAGTAGAACAGAATTAAAAAAAATACATATTAACATTTTAATCAGAAAACAATTTATGGAAATAAATTTTACATGATACCTCCCTTCGTAAATTTTTCTAAGCTTATTCATTCTTAACAATTATACTCTAGAAATGTTGATTAAACTCTTATTTAAAAATTCCATGTGTATAACCACTATCTACTGATGTAAACTATAATCATTTTATATTATTAATTTAAGCAAAATTTTATAGCTTATCTACGATTCATAGTGTAAATGTTTACCCCCTGGACAGTTATAATCTTATATAAAATTTATATCGCTATTTTTGTTTAAATGTTTCGTTTTACTTAGTCGAATCGTATACAAGAATATATACATCAAAGATTATTGATTTAAAATAATCTGTCTTCTACATCATGACCTGCAATTCGAAAAACCAAAATGTTTCACGATTTTATTATGATGACCAAAATGTTTCTCAAAATATTGTATATCAAAATATTCTCAAAATAACATAATTTTTACAGAAACTAATGTTAACATTTCATTACGATTCAATACCTATAATATCAAGAACTTTTTGGTACTTTTACGGTATACATAAGCTAAAATTACTAGTTAAATAACATTATTTTTTAATTATTGTAACTAAAAAAAGTATAAATCACTGAGCTTCTAAAATTAAAAAGTTTTTCATTTTTGAAAAACATTTTTTCGTAAGATTTTAGAAGTACCTTTTTATTGTATTACGTACAAATAAAAATTATTTATGATTTCTCGAATTATTTTCAAAATATTTCTTCGTGTACTATTTTTTTGCAAGCATAAGATTTTAAATTATTCTTTAATACTCATAGTTACCCTTACAAAATTAGCAAATAGTAAAATATTTTAAAGAATTGAGCTGTTTTTTATTTTTCAAATTTATTGTTAAATCATCATTTTACCTTTTTCAATAATTAAACTATACTTTTTTATCAAAAGTGTTATTATTTTTTGTCGTTGGAATTATTAAAACAAGTTTTCATTATTGTGCCACAGAAATGTTTTTTTTTTAAATGACAAATCAATTTTGCACATCACTACGAACTTAAATTTCATTCATTAATGACAATAATTAATAAATAATTTTAAAAATATATTAGGTTTTTTCGACTCGTAAGAGTATTTTACAGAATATCAATGAACTTCCATTGGTATTCGCCATGTTAAAAAGATATACTGGTCTCGAGATCCTATTGGTGGTTAGTAGAAAGTTACCTTGGTAACGCCTTTGACATTGCTCCAATAGGCTATCTGCCGAGCCTTGCATCTCCAGCCAATTCAACACTTTTCCTGGCTTCAAACATACTGGTAGGGTAACTATATTTCATGAACAGACTCTCTCAAGAACTTGCTTAGTTTGGTGCGTGGACAAAAATCATAAAAACAGTGATTAGTTTTTTAACTCTAATTCAATTTGTGTTATTACAATTATATAGTTTAAAACAATTTAAAAGCAATAATTTAAAAAAAAATTATTTTCAAAAGCTATGGTCAAGCTTATATACAATGTTGATCAAAATAGTGAAAAACATTTTTTTTTCTCTAATTCGTACTCCAGTGTTATATCTGCGTAATAGTAGCTACTATCTGTTTCGATGAAATCTCGTTATTAGACATTTCATAATAATTCTTCACTCATTTATATGTGTCTAAGATATAAAGAAATTAAAAGTTTTAAATAAATTTTTCATCCTGGCTAACGATTTATCAAGCAGTACCGGCCAAGTCGGTGGCGTAGATAGCTCCGTCGGCGGTGGTGAAGGATCGACTCATAATGCCACCATTGGCTCCTCAAATTCATCAGCCAATACAAATTCTACAAACTCTTCGACGCCTCTTAATATCGAACATCAGCAATTCAATATTTTTCCTGCAATTTTTAGTAGACAACTCAATTTTACCTCTTCTTCTGCATCTCATTGTAGTCAAACGAAACTCATGGATGATCTAAGACCTAATCTTGGTTTGTTAGGTGTAAATCTAATGGAAAATGACACATTTCACATCAATCATAATCAAGAAAAAAGAAAGTGTAGCAGTACTAGTTCGAATGAACAAGACTTCATGTATGCAGTACATCAAAGTCTAGAAACAAATCCATCAAATGTATCGATAGCGACAAGCAGAAACAGCACCAGTAATACTTCTTTAGGTAAGTTAAGCTAAAGTTAGTATCATAACAACACATTTTTTAATAATGCTACAATCAATAAATGAAAAATAATAAATGAATTTTCGATAAAAATATTAATAACAAAGAAAAACCAAAATGTCTAATCCAATAATTTCACATTTGTTCCGGATACTCTAAAAATATTTTTTGTTCTATTAATAGACAAAAATAGAAGAGCTGCAAACAATGTAGGGTGTTAAATAACGTTTTAATCAAAAGAAAATTTTTTCTATTGTATTAAATGTCCATTTCGAAAACGAAAAGTTTTTGATGTTAACAAAAATATTTTCGATCGTGTTTTATAAAATTTTGAGGATGTACTTTCTTCAAAAACTAGTTTTGTATTGATCTCAGAGTATTTCTTTCGAAATGCAGCGTTAATAAAAATCTCGCTTTGTAGAGTAATAATCATACGTTTTCTAACCAAATGTTCTAAACGACTAGCACAACGAATAAATAGTTAAAAAACGATTAATTGACATTGCATAATCTCTTTAAGAATTTACAAGTACCCTGATTTAAGTATTCCATTAAATAAAATTATATTATTACGTATATATCTTTATACAACACGGATAACGTTCAATTCCGGAAGCGTCGGCTGCACGGCTGTGCATACCATAACTCCACGGTTCTTACGAAGACTATCTCTTTTTTAAATGCAGACCAATTCCTGTAGCGAAGTAATTATCTTTTTTTCAAATTGCAAAACTTTTTCAAAAACTTGTAATGACTAGATCTAAAAAAGCGGGGTAATTCTGACATCAAAAAACTATCATGCTGCAGTTTTAAAAAAGAGTTTTTCTTCGTAAGCACCGTCGAACTAGCTTATTATTTAAATAGGTTAAGTATTACCTTAAAAATACTTGAAAAAAATCAGTACTCATTCATTTTCTTTTTTAGTGTAAAATAATATTACACGTAAATTTAATCGTCCTAAGAATGTCACTATCCTTTTTTCCCTTTTTAGATGTAGATGCAACGACTTTTCGACTATCAATAAAATACTTTTGCAAAGGTAATAATCATAGATTAAATAAAAGCGTACCTTGAAAACCTTGTTTGACTTAATTTTTTTGCATTTACAAAAAAAATGTTGGTATATCTATTTAAACTCAATGAAAGCTAATAAGAAATACATCTCGTTTATACCGAAAAATATGTATATCTTGTTAAAAATCGAATGACTCCATCACGTGAGTCAAGAACAATTTTTATGAATACACACTTAATTACAAAATTATATTATAAATAATAGTTGGATTAATTATAATTCATAACAGTTATATCTTCCTGATAAACTATAATGAATTTTAATAAACTACTATACAAAGTAAACAACAATTATTGAAAACTCAATCATGTTTTTTAAATCTTTAGCGATTTTGCCTTTTCAACACTTACACTTTTTATTTATACAGTTCATATTATTATTGTATTTTTTATCTAAAACATTTTTTCCGCTGGGACAGCTTTAGAACTTCTAGATCTTAACAAGTACATTATAAGCGATGTAAAATATCCAGTCTCAAACTTACCTAGGAAGTTAAAAAAATTAAGGTGGATTCTTTAACTAACTCTAAAAATTATTGTCTCGTGAAATTTTTTTACTCGTTAAGTAAAATATTGTTTACAAATTGGTTAAAATAGAAATTTACACGAACTTAATAACATTTTAGTTTTTTCTCAACCTTACAATTACTTCTGGTCTTAGGATTTTACGAAAATGTTATGGCTTAAAGAAAGTATCACAATCGACCAAATTATTCTTATTATTATAGAATATTCTATTCTAGATTCTCAACAGAATTCTCATATAGAAAAATTCTCTTATAGAATCGAATTGTTTGATTCCTTAAAAATGTTGCATAGTTTAACAGGCTCAAGGGATTGACCGTAATTTGTTTTATGTGCACAGACCATCAGAAAAACTTAGGTTTCAATGGACAAAAAAATTAGCTTGGATTGTAATCCTCAAATATTTCTAGTAAATATCCAATCGCATATTGATAATTAATAAATGTTGATTAATTGTCCAATTCATTATAAGTAAAAATAATCAATACTGTAGTAGAGTAATTTTCACTGCCGTCCAATCATTTTTGCTATTCCTGATCGAAAAGTGAGTAAACTTTAAAGTTCAGTAAAAAATTATCGTATCATGATTTTAAAAAACCATTCGAAAAATCTTTGCAAGTAATTCAAGTCTACAAAATCGTAAAAGTCTCCAGAAGACCTTCAACTAAACTGGTAATAGAAATAGCGGAAATAAAAAAACTGTTTTTTTATTCGTCGACTGCAAATAAAAATTGATAAATGAATGAATAATCTCAAAAAAATTTTATAACCTTAAAGTACTGCAAAAACCTTCAGAATGATGTTTTAAAATAACGATCCGACCTTTTTTGACTAGCTATTTGAGCTACGACATTTTAAAGTTTACACATATTTTGCTTTGGTATGACAAAAGTGATAGGGCAGCAGAGTATATGCATATAAAATAATTCGATATTAGTCGAAATCGTCCATTATTTTTTCTCTATTTTTCAATGAAACCATCAAATGTTCAAGATTTTTCAAAACTCGCTTAAAAAATGATATGAAAACTTGATAACATGATTTATATCTAGATGAGAATAATGCTCATAGTATATAATATATTTGTGATATCCATGAGTCAATTTTGTAGTTTCATAATTTTTTCATCATGTCAATAACTATTGCTTATAGTTAAAAAGTTATTAATAATAGTAGCTCGAAACTTAGTGGAAAATTCAAAATTGTAAATTAGCTATCAATTTACTTCTGGAAGCACAATTAGTGCATCATATGGTGTCTAATTGCCGAGAGTATTATTCACTGCTTTAAATAGTGCAAATGAAATATTATAACTTTTTGAAGTTGCATTTGCAAATTTTAGTTTCTTAGTTGTTAATACATAAAATACCAAATTATTTGCGGTGTTACATTTTCGGGTAATGACACAGAGTTTTATGATCAATTATAAAGAGTTTCAAATAATAATAAATAAAAAAATATCATAAAAATATATAATTCAGGCAAAAGTTCTTACATAAAATTTAACGGTACTTCAACATTTTTCGTCAAAATTTTCATAAATTAATGTCATTTGGTTTAAATTCCATAGGTTGTATATGTGTAAAAATTTGACAGTTTTAGTTAATAGGTAAGCTTATTCTTAAATAGATTTAATATACTCTACATTTAAAAATAATTTTGTTATTCATATTAATGTAATCATATCATAAACCTTAAAATCGTTCTAATAAAATTTAAAAATTAATCATCTAGCTCTATTTAATAATATAGTGAAACCTCCCAATAGCGGACACTCTTAATAGCGGACACTTTTAAAAGACCCGATTTTTTTTTCCTATGCTTTTTCATGTAAAATTTATTCCCAATAGCGGACACTTTTCCAGGTTTTTAGGGTGTCCGCTGTTGGGAGGTTTTATACTGTATAGGGTAAAAAAAATTATAAAATATCTTCTATTGATTGATTGCCATTGAGTATTATATTTCAAGATTATAAGAAATTAAATTTTAGGGACTCTGGGCTCCAACTATAAATACTGTTATTGCTTCTATCGATTGAAAAGACAAGAATACTGACTTAATAATATAATGAGATACAATTGAATAAGTGAAAATCGAATCTTCTTAGTGAAAAATCAACTTAAAAAAATTTTGTGAAAATGCATGACCAAATTGACGGAGATAGAATCTAGCAATAGAAAATTTATATGATATCAAAAAAAATTGACGTTGCGATAATTTTATTTCAGAGTTTATTTTAATGTGATAAAAAAGGGAAATAATAGCCATGTTTAGTATCGATCCATTTCGCTGGAAATAGTTTTTTTTAAATTTCAATAACTTTTTCCGAAAACATGAAAAAATCAAGATTGTTGGCATTGTTAAAATGTACCGATATGAATTTTTTAAGATTTTTTAAATCAAAAATGGCTTTAGAATCGATAGAAAAAAAACGTTTACACAGAGTGCAGAGTATGCGCGGTATTAGATTCAAGAATCTTTGCTTTGAGACTCTTTTCATGTATTATTTAGTTGCCACTTGAACTAATTGCAGCGTGAGTTACGAGCACTAAACGAGCCGATCTACGCTGACGGAGGCTTCATGCCAACACCGAGGCTCGTTCGTCGGGCAAACGCATTTTTTATCTAATTTTGTAAGCCTAGGTGTAAGTTACACTTTATAATTCTATGATTTCATTTCCCAAAAATAGAATATAACCGTGTATCTGCCATCGAACTCCTATTTATTTATGAACTCCTCATTCTCTCGTGATGGATTGAATTCGATTACGGACTTATGGTAAAAGCCGAAATTGCCGTGGCAAATTTCGAAATGCCTTAGATTTTACTAGATGACGGAAAACCCAACTAAAATTTAGGATAATCCTAAAGTTTTCGTCGAAACCTAAAATGACGAATAATTTTTAAGTAGGAGTGAAAATGCTTAACCAACATCAAGCATCTTTTTAAGTATATCAATAACAAAGCCGTATAATAATATTAATAACTAGCCATAGGCATATAATTGTAGACCTATGTGCATATTCTATTGTTTAATTTTGTAAGTTAATTTTGTTTTGATTCTTAACGTCTAAATTTGTCTCATTCTGTAAACGTATTCGTTTTAAAATGACTGAGAGTATAAAAATTATAAATGCAAATAAAGAAAACTTTCTAATTAGAGCAAATCAAGGTAATCATTATAAGGTTTTTTGTGAAGCGTTGTGCGATGAAATTATTTATTGGATCTAATGATCGCAAAAGCTTGGTCGAAAAAAACCTTGCAACAGTACAGAAGGTTGGTTAGATCTGATTAAAATATACGGTATGAAACGATATAATTTTTATTTGAATGAATTGAAGGCATTAAATATTATGTAATAATCGAAAATATGTTCAACGTGATAAAAAAAGCACACATTGTGTTATAGTGGTTAAAATCGATCGATAAAAAAACCTGTAAAATATGCCAATGTACCATGAGAAATAATTGCACTTTTTTTATTTATATGTGAAGTGTGTTGAAATGAATATCAGATGTCAAGTAGATTTAATTGTCTTTTAATCTCAACCCGCAGAAAATTTTATCATGATCACTTGACAACTAATTTGAAATCTTTGTGGCCTGGACTAAATTTGGTGCACGAAAAATTATGACTTAGCCAATTGCAAGGATCAATTGAAAGAGCAAAGCAGAATATTGAGAATATGATCGACACTTGTCTAGTAGAAAACCAAGCCGACGGATGGACAGACACGCTTCCGTTTCTACAATTTATGAAAAACAGAGCTCATCATTCGGGTATAAAATAATCACCATACCGAGCCATGGTTGGTTTTGAGCCGAAAATTGGTTTAAAAACTTCTACATTATACACCTTCTAACGTCGCAGCCAACCTTAGAAATAAGTACAATCTTTGGAATTAAGTTAACCCATTAAGTCCTAAGAGGACTTTTTTCAACCCTTTATTCAACCACTGTATTTTTGGTGAAAATGGGGTCAAAAAAATATGCGAGTAACTAGTTCTAATGTAAAATTAAATGCCCTTTCAGAATCTGATCTCAAATTTAAAAAAAAATGATCAGGTCAAAAGTTAAACTTGATTTTATAAAAAAAACGTGGTTTTAAAAAAAATCTTTTTTATTTTTCGAATTTGCAAGTGGAAACCATTTGAAATCTCAGGAGTTTCGTGCAAATATTGCATCATCAATACCTAAACTAAAAGTTAGCAGAGTTTAGATTCAAAAAATTGAAGTTTTTAACACAAAAAATGGCTGTCGAAAAACGAAAAAATGAATGGAAACTTCAAGAATTTTTCTCAAAAACGAAGGGCTTGAGAAAAAAGTGTATTTTTTAATTTTATTTTCTTCAATCTAAACCCCGCTAACTTTTAGTTTAGGTATCGATGATGCGATTTTTGCATGAAACTGCTGAAATTCAAATGGTTTACATTTGGAAATTCAAAAAATTAAATAATTTTTTTTAAATCACGTTTTTTTCATAAAATCAAGTTTAACTTTTCACCCGATCATTTTTTCGAAAATCTGAGATTAGATTTTGAAAGAGCATTAAATTTTACATTAGAACTAGTTACTTGCATATTTTTTTGACCTTATTTTCACCAAAAATATAGTGGCCGAATAAAGTGTTGAAAAAACGTCCTCTTGGGACTTAATTGTTTAACAGAATAATGACTTGAATCAAGTTAAAATTTCTTCTCCGGCAGATAAAAGGCCCATCAAATTGGACCCAAAGAATCAAATATGAAAATTGTTTGAATGAAAAAGCTGCAGAGGATTTAGAAATTGAAGCAAAAAAATAAATAAAAACAAGATTGAATAAGTTTTATCAATATTTAACAGTAGGTGATTATTTACTTTGTAACGAATATATTCGTTATGTTCTCTCCTTCTAATTAATTCAAATAAATCAAATCATATTTTATTCGCTCATTATTCCAGCGCGATTTTATTTGTTGTTTGATGAGCTACAGTATCACTAGCGTACGTTGGAGAGGAGAGAGATAAAATTTGGATCGTGCCTAGTTGAAATGAGTTAAGGCGTGGATTCTGTTTATGGCCTTTGGCCAAGTATTATCAGAAATTGACCGCGAGTCGTATTAATTTTCATTTGTAATTTTTTGTGCCGCATCGCGACGCATACATTATTATGTCGAATCCAAGCCCAACTACGAGAGTCTCTTTATTTCATTCTTATTTAAAGCTCAAGCCTATTCTAATCAATCTTAATTCTGTTGTTAATTTATGTTAATAATGATCGTTTATGGTTGACTTAACGCTCAACTATTCTCACCGAAATCATTTGCTGCCCTTCCCGACGAAGAAATAAAAACCCTGCTATAATTTCCTGATAGTGACAAATCAAATGATGCGACTTGAGAACGGTCATTAGAGTATTGTTTTAGATGGGTTGTACAATACAGGGACCAAACAAGGCATAATCAACAAACTGCACTTCCGGTAAATACTCATACATTTTTTATTTTGTATTTTTCTTTTTTACATTAGTTTAGTTGTAGTATATAATACTATATATGACTATTACAGTCCTATTGTTTTTTTTTTCATTTCGAATTCAGAAATTTCCAAGAAATTCAATCGTTTTACCGTAAAAATTAGAGAAAAACAAAAGTTACGTCACCCTATAAAAAAACTTTTTTTAATAGACTCTACAACAAATGTTGAGTCGATACTAGTCAAAAAATCTCTTAAAAGTTCTGCATCCTCCCAAAATTTCTGATAAATAATCTGAAAACCGAACGAGTTTAAGCGAGTGAGGTAAAGCTCTAGTAAATAAGAAATGGCGTTTATGATATCAGAGGTTAATTACAGCTATATAATTTTAGTTTCTCCAACTTTCATACAATTTTGTTTCTTTTTACTTTGGGCAGAGATAATCGCAAAAAATATATTTAATTGTCTCATCATATTGATTGTATTTACATTTGCTTCTATTTAGAATTTTATATCTACACAAGTACTAGTTAATTATGTTATGCCTGTATCTGATTACATTTACAGTAGTTATAACTTTCTTTATACTCCAATGATCATAATACTATCAAAACAGGGTTTACTTTTATTATCCCAGTAAGTTTTGTACAAAATTTCTTTAATTCCTTTTATTTTTTGGTATACATTTTGTAATGCTAGGTTTTTTACGGTCGTTTGAGCCACAGAAAATTACAGTTACAAAACGATAACTACAATTACACTCACACTTACATGCTGGAGATATAGTGGAAATAACCAATCGTATAAACTTTTATCAAAACTAGAGAAATAGGTTTATATATTTAATATAAAATGAAAGGAGTTGATAATATACAGTGGAATATAGAAGCCCTGAGAATCGCCATTCGATCTGGAATTGAGTTCCAATGTTTTGTTCGAAACACATTGGTAAAATAAAGCTCCTTTATCGACGTTGAAAATATTTTTTGCTTCAAGGTCTTAAGGGCTAACAGGGGGCTTAAGGGCTTATATACAGTGAAACCTCCCTTAACGGCCACCTCTTAAAAGCGGCCACCTCTCAATAGCGGACAAATTTTGCGATCTCGGCAGAAATACATTTTTTCTTATGGGACTAGCCCCTCTTAAAAGCGCCCAAAAATACCTCTCAATAGCGGACACTTCAGTTAAGGGACACTTTTTTCGTACATTTCAATCATTTTAACACACACCTAATGATGAAATATTGAAATGAATTTACAAAAAAAATTTCGAAAAAATCATCAAAAACGAAAAAACCGCTGCCAATTTATTGGAAAATAGCTTCCTCATACAAAATGCGATTAATGAAAGGGGAAGATTGTTAATAGTAATTCAAGACCGCCAATTTCGCTCTATAAAAGACCAATAATACAAAATTTCGTTTTGAGCTTTAACTTTTTTTTAATCCGTTAATCTCTACACTTTTGGTCTTAAATTAAAACTTGGCTGCTCACCTTCAATTCACACACACACACACACACACACAAGATGACAACAGAAAGGAGTATCAACAACTCACGGAGACTCACAGGGTAGCGCCGGAAGCGAGAACCACACTCACAAGATGTAGCCGACAG